>CM019696.1:34190062-34362562 GCA_009760885.1 Achatina immaculata
AAGCCTCTTGATACAACCTGATTCTGTCGTTCCCCATTATGTCTCTTTCTGCTTACAGATGACTTGTCACTTCTTTGTTTTCCTTCTTAATCCGCCACATTCTCTATATTCTTTTGTATATCTCCATCTGAAAAGCCTTGATTTTCTTTTCTACTCTGTTTTTTTTTTTCATGCCGAGTGAAATAAGGCCTCTCTTTGTCCAAAGAAAACTAAAACCCACACAGATGAGCATTATTACATGTACAGGTAGAACATCCTGTTTACAGGTTAGGCATTCTGTTTACAGGTGCTTTTTTTACAGTAGTTTCTTGCCACAGGCATTTGCAAGAAAATAGTTCCTAAATATAACATCCTCCCCCCCCCCCAACCTTAACATCAGCTTAGGGTGGGTTAATGGCTTCCTTTGTCATTTTGTACAATTCGCGCGGATTTCTAAATATAGAACATGCAGGTAACCATAAAGAGGAGTTTTGTAATGTTGTGCAAGACTAATTCTCTCATCATCATCATGTGCCGTGCCGACTGGCGTTGGCTATTATGCTTCTCCAGAGTACCCGATCCTTCATGCAGGCCATCAGCTCAGTTGGTGATCTCCTCTCACACCATCCCGTCAGACTGTCCAGTATCATTTCTCTTGGTCTTCCTCTTGATCTTCTTCCTTCTATTTTTCCTGTTGTTATAATATTTTCAATGCCCCCTCTTCTCATTGCATGTCCTATGAAAGTACATTGTCTCTCTCTTATCTTTTTGACAAGGTTTTTTGTCTCTCCAGCTCTTCTCATACATTCTTCATTAGTTATTTTTGCTGTCCAGGGGATTCGCAACATTCTTCTAATAAACCACATTTCTGCTGCTTCCAATGATTTTTGTGCAGACTTGCCTATTGTCCATGATTCACTTCCATATAACAAGATAGGTTCAATATAGCATTTTAGGACTCGTTTTCTAACATTCATTGATAAGGATGTGTTGGTCAATATGTTTCTCATTCTCTGAAATGCAGTCTTTGCTTGGCCTATTCTGTTCCTAATTTCTGTTCTGCATTTCCCATCTGAAGTTATTACTGCTCCAAGATATTTGAATTTCTGCACCTGCTTTAGAACAGTTCCGTTTAATTTAATACTGCATGTTGGTGGATTCTGTTTCTTAGATATAACCATAGTCTCTGTCTTTTTGATGTTCAAAGTAAGGCCTTTCTGTTCACTTTCTTTGGCGACTCTATCCAGCCTCAATTTTTGCCGCAATATTAAACAGACCTCCTGGTGTGGCATTTAGAGACCTATAGCTGGCAAAGATAGCGTCAAGGTTGACGAATGTTTCTGATCAAGACCCTGTCCCACATCTCTGCTGGTTGGTGACGGTAATTGACCCAGCAAAGGGAGATCAGTAGTGGAGTGGATAATCAATAGGGCATGTTGTTGATCTTCATCTTTTAACTTGGAACCGTGAGTGTGATGGTCTTCGCAGCCGATGAAGTGAGATCATTCAGTCCTTGCGTGGTGATAAATTATCCAAGTATTAGGTTCTCGGTATCATCGCTAACAAGATGGTCCCATAACCGCTTCACCACCTGTGCCAGTGAGTGTATCGCGTAGAATGTCCATCGATGGCCCCTCGCATCACTCCTTGAAGATGAGCCACCCAGTGAGGACGCCATTTTTTTCTGTTTTTGGAACTAGCAAAGTCAAAATGCGAAACTAGTCAGCGTCGCTCTCGGCACGAACTCTGTAGCTGAGACGCCAAGCCGAGCCAGAACACACAAGGGCCATCATGGTTCTTCACTGGCCGGGTAGACATAACGAAGAACCATCAGTGCTGTCTATTGCGAAGTTCATAGCTCACATGATGCCACAGCACTAAGCTGAGTAGCTCAGCACACAGAAACCGTCCTCCATCTTGAGAGCAGTGACGATAATGACGTTCATTTGACACGTTCGTGCGTTCTTGTCTGCACCGCACTCTGTCAAACTGCGAAAATCCACCACAGGACAGGAACACTTTCAAGCGACAGCGCACAAATCCAGCTCCACATCGACTTTGTGTCTCCGACGAGATCTTGCGCACGGTCAGATACAACCTACCGCCATTGCTGAATCGGAAATCCGAGGGGTGGTAACAAGCTCCACCAACATGAGGCTATGACGATCAAAACCCCATTAGCTAGTCAGTCTTTTTGTTGGAGGCACCAATAGATATTGTACAGAGTCCTTGTTTGGCTGTGGCTTGCCAGTCCAGGCGCAGGGGGTTCATGAACGCCACCTCTAACGGCGTCTCAGAATTTGTTAGAAAAAAGTTAACATGCACCATGGCCTGACGAACGCCCTCTATTATAGCTTTACATCCAGCTCGCTGTCTTTCTGTCCAGCTAGTTCCTGCCGTTGCACTAGTCTTGATACGGAAGTGGCTACGACTGGAGAGAATTCGAAACTGAGTTAGCTAATCGTGAATGGACAAGTCATCGAAGTAGAATAGCTAAAACTTGTCTTTGTCTCGTGCTATCTCCCTGTAACTGGGAGCTGGTGTTCTTTGCAGCCGATGCCGTGAAGATGTCATCGTATCGGCGTGGGAGCGGGGTTATGTCATCTACTTTTTCAGTCCCGGCTTATAGCTAAAAAGTAGGGGGTGTGCAGTGCTTCTTTAGCAGACTCCACCACCATTGGGACTGTGGGGGTCCCTGCCCGTTAGCCAGGCTATGGCTGTTACTAGGGGTACCAACGGTGAGGCGAAACAGGGTCTTGGTCAGCTATGGGCCGCTGACTACATAATAGGACAGCGTCTATATCTCCCACCTCCCTCATATACCTTTCATTGTTGAAGGGACACATAGAGCTCTTAATATGACTCGGCGATTTACTTCATATAATGGGATATTTAAGGGCTTTTGTGATTTCCTCCTTCCATCTTTTGCGTGGGTGGCTCCTTCTTTTGTTACCTACAAATCCTAGTGTGAATGTTGTCTGTGATATGTTGTCTGGTGGTAACCGTGTAACATGGCCAAACCATGACTTGCTGTTTCTGGATATAATATAATACTGGTGTTACTCCAACCTTTGCTCCTGATGGTGTCATTTCTTATTTTGGTCGCTTCTTGTAACGTTTAGTATTCTCCTTATAGTCTCATTTCTGTCTTGATGGGTGTTTTTTTTCTGCTGTTAATGTTCCGTGTTTGACATTTATAGCGTAGATTTGGGAGGAACACTGTGTTATGCCGTGGTCTTTTTGTTTCATTTGTGATGTATGTGTTTTTTTAGTAAAAGGTGTCATTAGAATTAGAAAACAAAGAACTTCGCTGGTATAAATTGGCATTATGGCACTAAGAACTTCGCTGGTATAAAGTGACATTATAACACTCAGAACTTCGCTGGTATAGAGTGACATTATAACACTAAGATCTTCGCTGGTATAAAGTGACATTATAACACTAAGAACTTCGCTGGTATAGAGTGACATTATAACACTCAGAACTTCGCTGGTATAGAGTGACATTATAGCACTTAGAACTTCGCTGGTCTAAAGTGGCAATATACCACTAAGAACTTCGCTGGTATAAAGTGACATTATAACACTCAGAACTTCGCTGGTATAGAGTGACATTATAGCACTTAGAACTTCGCTGATCTAAAGTGGCATTATACCACTAAGAACTTCGCTGGTATAAAGTGACATTATAACACTCAGAACTTCGCTGGTATAGAGTGACATTATAGCACTTAGAACTTCGCTGGTCTAAAATGACAGTATACCACGGGCACTGTTCTCAGTACCACCATCCGGATATGAATCATGGGAGTGATTCAAGGTTAAAAGTTCAAAGTTCAGACTTCGGCGTCATTGACTTGAGAACAGCTCTCGTATATGATTATCTACCCCTGCATCAAACTCTGGGCTGATTCAATGAAAATAAAATAGGATCACCATCTTTCGGGACTTTTGTTTGTTTGTTTGTGTGTTTACATATAATGTAACATCCCTTTAATATCTTGTTTCCAAAATCTGACTGACTGCATGTAATCTCAAAAGAGCTCCATTTCATTATGGTCTTATTTTCTGTTGTTTCATATTCTGTAATGTCCCTTTTTTTTTCCTCCCAGAGTTTTATGATTTGTTACTCCATTGTTCCTCGTTTTGTGGTCTGTTATTTCTCTTAGTTTTTACACTGTCTAATATTTTAGTTATTCTAACTTTTATATTTTCTGACATTTTATTTCTTCTGACTTTTATATTTTCTGATATTTTATTTCTTATAGTTTTCATATTATCTAATATTTTATTTCTTCTGGGTTTTATATGATCTGATATTTTATTTCTTCTTGCTTTTTTATTATTTGATATTTTATTTCTTCTAGCTTTTATATTATCTGATATTTTATTTCCTGTAGCTTTTATAGTTTCTAATATTTTATTTTTTCAGGCTTTTAAATTGTCTGATATTTTATTTCTTTTAGTTTTCATATTATCTAATATTTTATTTCTTCTGGCTTTTATATTATCTGATATTTTATCTCTTCTAACTTTTATATTATCTGATATTTTATTTCCTCTAGTCTTTATATTATCTGATATTTTATTTCCTCTAGCTTTTATATTATCTGATATTTTATTTCTTCTAGCTTTTATGTTATCTGACGTTTTATTTCCTCTAGTTTGTATACTATCTGATATTTTATTTCCTGTGGCTTTTATACTATCTGATATTCTATTTCCTCTGGCCTTTATATTGTCTGATATTCTATTTGCTCTAGCCTTTATGTTATCTGATATTTTATTTCATGTGGCCTTTATATTGTCTAATATGTTATTTCACCAGTTTTTATACTAATATAAATTATACTCTGCCTAGCTTTTATACTCGATAATGTGTTATTTCTCACAATTTTATTTTCTTTTAAATGTTTTTACAATTCTCTGTGTCTAATACTGTGTTTCCCAGAAATCTATACAAACTATAGGATCGCTATCTGCTGCCAGTTCCAACTATATGGAAGCTGTAGGGAGTCTTGGCGTATTCTGGTGCGCTATTTCTGATCATAGCATCATGGATAGCTTAATGCCATATATACTTTGAGATGTTTTACATCTAAGACAGACTACACTGGCGTATGTAGAAACACTAACTCCTTCTTGTACAGGGAGTTCGAAAAGTCAGTGTGTGCAGTATCTCTATATCGATTACGGCATCGTGCTGGTATCGTTGTGAGCGACTGCGATATCTGGCGTGACTGAAGTCGCCGATCAAGCGTGCTGATTTTTAAAAAAAAATGTTATGTAATATGAACTAATCATACACGTACCTTGTCACAAATGTTGGAAGTGATGTCTTTGTGCATTTATGCACGCTTGAACGCGTTTGGTTTTTATTCGCAAACACTTTGTATAATGTTTTAAGCAGACTTTACCGCCATGTGAACTGGCGATCCTCACCCCCCCCCCCCCCCCCGTTTTAGCCAACTAGGCTTGGGTTTTTTTTTGGGGGGGGGTTATCAAAAGAGAGCTGGAAGAGGGTTTTGGTCTCTATGGTTCCCCAGCTCTGACGCTTGCTTGTCAGCTACGGGCTGCTGTTTGCCAAAACGGACAGAGTCTTTCTCCTCCCCCCCCCCCCCCCCCGCCGTTTACGGCTTTTCAAATGTGGATATAGAGAAGAATAGGACATCCGAGTGGTGAAGTGGTCAGTGCTCTAGTCTCTCATGGCAAAGGTCGGAGGATTCAAATCCGCCTTTTGGGGGGGGAGGGGCGCCACCATCACCCAGTTGTAGAAAAGGGCCCCTGTTTTTATTTTAGAGCTGAGGAAGGAAAAAACAAACTTCCAGGTGTGGTAATAACCACATCATCTTCTAACTTGCCAACAGGTCAAGGAAAATATGGGCACCAATACCATACCCGTAAATGCCCCCCCCCCCCATGACATAACTTGGTTACCTTCCCTCCCCCCTTTCTGCGAATAGAAATTAAAACAAAGATGTGCTGAAACAGCTGAAATTGAGGAGATAAATACTAGTAAAAATTTTTTAAAAGACATAAAAGCCAGTTAAAATATTTCGGTCATATCAAGGGACATAACAAGATAATGGAAACTGTAGTCCAGGGAATATGTCAAGGAAACGTAGCCAGAGGATGTCGTAGAGAGATAGGCTAGTCCAAGGGTTCTCAATCAGTGAGAAAGGTGCGCCCCCGCCCCCCCCCCCCCCGCCAAGGGGGATTTTAAGCGTAAAGTGGGGTGGGCGGGGTAGGATCACAGACTGAGAAACTGAAAACTGTTGGAATATTGATAATCAGTGCAGAAACATCAATATTCTAACAGTTTGAGTTTGTCAGTCTGTGATCCCAGGCCCCCCCCCACCTTTTCAAAACAATAAAATTGCCAATACCCCCCCCCCCCAAAAAAAAAAACCTTAGGAAAGAAGAGGGGGGGAGAGAGAGAGAGAGAGAGAGAGAGAGAGAGAGAGAGCTTTCAATTGTTGAGAACACCTAAGCTGGATTCAACTCTCTTACAACAAATGGTCGAGCAGGTTGCAGCCTTCGTCGGTAAACGGCACAGGATGATGATACATGAAACATAGAAACTACATGTCATGTAGTATGGCAGGCAGGGAAATCTGAAATGAAACCAAAAAAAAAATCTTCATACATTTTCTTCTGTTTAATGCTTTGTATCGCACCTACTATGTCGCCTGTCAAGGGAGAAAAAAATGATTTCATGACCGAACTGAACTTCGTACTAAATGATACTTGCCTGTGCTTACCTTCCTTTTCTTGCACATAAGTACGAAAGACCGCGGAGCTCATATTCGTTAATTATCATTCGTGCACTTATCGCGCTTCCTCTACCCAATTCAGTATCACGATTCTATATTTTTTTATTCTTCTTCTTCTTTCTCTTCCCAAAATTATCACACATCACACCTATTTTTTTTTCAAGAATTGTTAATATTTATAAGCCAAAATGTTGTTTTTGTTTTCATCAAAACAACATGAAAATAAATTGAACCAGAAAAGAAACAGGACTGAAAAATCCGGTGTTAGTAAGTTCACATTCCGTTTTTTTTTTTGTTACGTCCTGATTTTTTTTTTCTTTTTGGGTGGGGGGGTTCTTGATAGTGTCCTTTCATCCGAGTTAGAAATAACTTTTTGATATTTTTTTTTTCATTTCTTACAACATGGGACGTAACTCGGAGAGTTGTTTGTTTCCTGGCCAGTTCTTATATATGCAGTGTGTGGTAGTTATACCAGAGTTACCTCCTCGTGACTTCTCTTTGCTGTTTTGGTTAACCTTGATCTGATGGGTTTACGTATTTCGTTCGTCTTCAGAGAAAGAAAAGGACATGTCAACATGACCGTAATATCACCCTAAAGCAGTGATTCTCAAAATTTGTGATGTGGCGGACCAAAAGTACATAAATAAAAGCTCTTTTCCAATTCCACCCCTTCCCTTCATTGCTTTGTTTTGCATACCGGTTAGCGTAGTGGTTAGAGCACTCGTCTAGCAACCGAATGATCGAGGATTCGATTTCCCAGCTGAGCGGAATTTTTTTTCCGACCAATACGGCTCCGGGGTTGACCTCCTCTCTTAAAATGGGTACCAGAGAAAACCTGGGAAGGAAAGGCAGCGAGGAAAGGAACTGGCCACCCTACCTCATACGCTGATGGCCCAGCTTAATGAGGTCTCTAACGCTTCATCCCCTACGGCATTTGCTATGGGACTATCTTTATCCTTTATGAGAGATTTGAAAGCCATTGTTTCTAAATTAGAGCACCATGGAAACGTCTTTGTCTCGCTTCGTTTATTCATTGGTTATAAATCATGCTAATATATTGTGTTTGTGTGTCATGTGACGCGTCCTTTCCAGATCATTGCCCGTCTCACAGCTTCTCTGAGCGCAAAACGGTCTTGAGCAAGTTGAACAACATCTCGCACTGACATATTCAGACTTTCCGTGGTGTCTTTAATCCACCTGCAGCGAGGTTCCCCCCTCCCCCCTTCTTTTCCTTTGGCTTATCCCATGCCTTCTAATACCAGCATCTCCAAACCTTTGTGTCTATTGATTTGACTAAAGTACCTCATCTTTCTAACATGGCTAATACTATAGAAAGGACAAAAGCCGAGCTATCATGTATGGTATACCAAACTTCCACTTTCATTTTTTTTTCTTCTTGCAGCAGTCCTCTCGGTATCTTTCTTTTCTCCCGAAGGCTGAACTGAAACTGTTCGGTTCGGTTTTGTTTTTGTTTTTTTTTTGGGGGGGGGGGGGGCGGTTCCAATTTTTTATGACGGTCCCACAGCATTTGTCCCAAATCGATCCAACCTTCCAACCCACCTAAAACTCGTGTAAGTGACGGTCCTTCTTATAACTTCAAGTTTTCCTCAACTCCAGCTTGATCGTGACGCTCCCAAACCAGCTACATGTTTATAACGGCATTACTGTCCCCAGCAGTTACTATGAACTTGCAGAGAAGCTCGAGTAATTTTGTTGCTCGAATCAATGTCTTTGTAAATTTGATTGTACTACAATCATGGGTGACCAGAAAAAAAAAAGAAGATGGACATATGTCGGTCATGTGATGAGAAGGAATAATCAGAGAATCCCCAAACAAGCTATCAAGTGGAACACAACAGGCCGAAGAAAAAGAGGACGACCACGTGAAACTCTAAAGAGGACGTTGTTAAGAGAGGCCAGATCAGTGGGCATAACATCCCTTGATGGGACTGAAAAACTCGCGAAGGCAGGAAATCTTGATGAACTACCATGCGGGCCCTATATCACGTTTAGCGGCACGGGAAAGATGTATGTAAGATAATTAATGTGTTAAAATGTAAACTAGCTCTGCGGCATTCCATAATTTTTTTAAAAATTATATTCCTGGATGCTGGGTCAGAAGTTTATTTCATATTTTATGTTCTCAGTGACTCACTGCTGATATGATGGCCTCAGGGTAGGCGAGCCAAAGCTGGCTAAGACCCTGTACTAACTCTCTGTTAGTCCCCTCCAGTAACATGCCTAACCTCGAAAACAGGGCGTGGATCGCCGTAGTCCCCACGGTGGTGGATTCTGTTAAAGAAGTACTGCGCGACCCCTCCCCCTCTCTGCTTTTTAGCTGTTCTCAAGGACTAAGAGGCTGCCAAAAAGAAGAAGAATTGGAATGCAAGCTGATAGATGAAGGGCGGAATATGAGGTGTGTGAGTGATCAGTTCTTTATCCTTTCTGACTAAAATTCGTCTCTCCCTCCCCCCCCCCTTTTTTTTTTTTGTTCCATCAAAATCCTCTGGCCAGGCCTGGTTGAGTAGGTGTTCAAATACTGAACATTTCTTGAGCATTTATTCTCCGTTTCTCCCGAAGACAATGATGTTTGTATAATGTAACGGTTTACAGAAAGGCTGCGATGACTGCTCCTTTCGTTCCGACACATCCTTCTTCGGTATGGCCTATTTATAGAACATTTCTTGAGAACATGTTCTGAAGTATGTGCTACAGTCATACAAGGCATAAATGGAGTGTGGGGCATCTTAAGTCTGTAGAGGCCACTCGGTGGTCTGTAGTGACCAGTTTCTAAAGGGAACAGAATAGTCCATCAGTGCCGTTTTTTTGTCTAAAAATTAAGTCAGTAAAGCAAGGCAGAAAATACGAAGATGGTTCAGGTGAAAAATAGAAAATGCGAACAGAATTGCTGATAGAACAGAAAGTAATCCGTTAGTAGTATCACCTGTTTGCGCCAAAATTGTGACTTCAGTAGGCAGATAGCGCCGTCGACGCTAAGCAAAAAGCCAAGAACAGCGCATGTCAAGGTCCTAACCCCTTGGACAGACATCAGGAAATATCTACGGTGTACAGACATGAGTACATGTGCAAGGCTTAAAGTCTGCATCTAGGATTAAGGAAGATCAAGGCAGGCATAATGAAATTTACACAAGGCCAATCGTTCCGGAGAAGCGCAGGCAAAGGGACGCCATGTCGCAGTGGCTGAGAGGTCAAGGTCAGAGGTTTCCTTCTTACTGGAATTCAGCTTCTTGTTGACAGGTGGCGCACGTGCAGTGCAGACCAAAGAGGACTGCCTTTAAAACAAACAGGGGTATTATTTTTTTCTGTACTAAATAGAAATTTTGTGTAACGTCCGTTTTCTAACTTTTACATAGTTTACCATTGTGGAACAATGTAATCATTCAAGCAGCTATAGATAGGTGGATACATCTGTAAGGAAACGCTACAGACACGACTGAGCACAAAGGTTGGATGTAAACTAGAACTACAGATTGAACATCTCTCTCTCTCTCTCTCTCTCTCTCTCTCTCTGAACCTTAAGTGCCCAGGGCATATGGGGCTTCCGCAAGGGTTTTCCACAAATGCCTGTCCTTTGCCTTTTTATCCGCTCTTGCCCAGGTGAGCCCTCTATTGCTCAACATCCTTTCTGTTGTTCTTCTCCATGTCTCCTTTGGTCTACCCTTACTTCTGTTCCCCTGTGGTGTCCATCTTAGTGCTATTTTTGGTAGTGAGTTGTCAGTCATTCGGAGCACATGTCCCAACCATCGCCAGCGTCTTTCCTCAATAATTGCTGCCAGTGGCTTCATCTGCATTTCTGCCAACAAGATGTTATTTCTTACGGTGTTTGGCCAAAATATTTTTCTAATTCTTCATAAACATTTAGTCTGGAAAGAATTCAGCTTGTTTTCTATGGTTTTGGTGATTTTCCAGCATTCACTTTCATAGAGTTACTCTTAAATATCCTGATTTTCGTCTTCATGCTTAGTTTTTTAGATTTCCATATAGTCTGCAGCACTGGAAAAGCCTGGTTTGCTCTAGTAAGTCTGTTATTGATGTCCTCTGTGCTGTCCCCACTTTCTACTACTCTGCGGCCAAGATATACAGATTCGTTGACCTCTTCCTCCTCCTCTATCTACAGGAATACGTTTTTGTTTCCGAGTTGATACTGTATTGTTATCGTGTTCTCCTTGTTAGGCGATCGCACATGTTAATTAAGTACGGGGTTCGATGCCTGTCTTTCTTTCACTGTTTTTTTTTCTTTCTGTCATGTCTTAAAGTTATCTGTTTCTACGATTCTTCCAGAAGAATCTTACATTCCCTGCTGCAGATTTACACAGCGGTGATTATACAATCGAATCTCATTTATTATTTATTGCCGGTTTCTTAAGTCTTTGTTGCTGGGGTTTTTGGTTCTTTTGTCTGTTATTGTTCTGTCTGGGTTTGTTCTTGCTTTTCCTTTGAGTTATGATGACAATGACGACGACGTCGAGAGATTACGATACAGTGCTGGCCGCCATTTCTCCTCTCGATTCTCGGAGCACCTACAAAAACAGAGAAAAGATGAGTTCAGTATGTGCAGGACTCTGCAGGTTTAGTCACGTTATTAATCTGGGGGGGGGGGAGGGTATTTGTTCTAGATCTTGTTCAGTCTCCCTGCAAGCAGAATGTTCTTTTGCAGCCAATGGCGGTGAAGACGTTGGGACATAACGCGTCTTGTCGGATGGGGAGTAGGTTACAGCTGAATGTACGTCTCACAGATGTTGCGCTTATGGAGTTATCTAGGATAGGGATGTGTTACCAGATCCCCAGCCACCCCATGGAGCCGTAGCTGTTAACCTGTTTTTTTCGCAGTGAGCCCCATCCCGACCTGACAACAGATGTGGATCCCCTTTTCGGGCTGAGAAAGGCAGTGAACCCCCTTTCCGACTAGAGAACGATTGTGGACCCCTTTTCCGACTCGAGAACGATTGTGGACCCCCTCCCGACTAGAGAACGACTGTGGACCTCCTTTCCTACTAGAGAACGACTGTGGACCTCCTTTCTGACTAGAGAACGACTGTTGACCTCCTTTCCGACTAGAGAACGACTGTTGACCTCCTTTCCTACTAGAGAACGACTGTGGACCTCCTTTCTGACTAGAGAACGACTGTTGACCTCCTTTCCGACTAGAGAACGACTGTGGACCCCCCTTTACGACTAGAGAACGACTGTGGACCTCCTTTACGACTAGAGAACGACTGTGGACCCCCTTTCCGACTAGAGAACGACTGTGGACCTCCTTTCCGACTAGAGAACGACTGTGGACCCCCTTTACGACTAGAGAACGACTGTGGACCTGCTTTACGACTAGAGAACGACTGTGAACCTCCTTTCCTACTAGAGAACGACTGCGGACCTCCTTTCCGACTAGAGAACTACTGCGGACCTCCTTTCAGACTAGAGAACGACTTTGGACCCCCTTTCCGACTAGAGAACGACTGTGGACCCCCTTTCCGACTAGAGAACGACTGTGGACCCTTTTTCCGGCCTTAGAACGGCCGTGAACCTCCGATTAAAAATAACACAACGACAAATTGAACTGGGATGATGACTTTTTGTCGTTTTTTTTTTTTTGTTTTTGTTTGACAATCGAGCTCAGTTCATTTCCTGGGTCCATGGGCCCCTAAAAGTCCTTTCATAGACCTCCTGGGAGTCCATAAACTCAAGGCTGATAGTCCTGGGCAGAATTTCTGAGTGCCACGACTGAAAATATATAAATTCTGTTTTTCTTTAGCAAGGGAATTTTTGAGGGGAAAAAGCACAGGTAAAAGGTTGAGAAGCCCTGATCGAGAGAGCACTTCGTTGAAAGTTGTGTATGACGTTGTCCACACTTGTTTCGTTAGCAGTGAGATTAGTGGTGAACATTATTGCTGTCCTTGTGTTCTTGGACGTTCTCGTGAATGTGGTCAATGGAAGAAAAGTATCCGGTTTTTTTTTCTTCAGAAAGAGCCACTTGTACTATCTCCCTGTAACTGCGAGATGGTTGTTCTTTGCAGCCGGTGCTGTGGAGGTGTTGAGGTACAGCATCGTATCGGCGTGGGAGCTAGTTATGGTAGCTACTTTTTCAGCCCTGGAGTACAGCTAAAACAGCAGGGGGGGGGGGTGTGCAATGCTTCTTTAGCAGACCCCACCACCATGAGGACTATGGCGATCCCTGCCCCGTTAGCCAGGCTAGGCCTGTTACTGGGGGTACCATAGAAGTGGGGCAGGGTCTTGATCAGCTATGGTTCGCTAACCCTGACCTTGGCATATCAGCTATGGGTGGCTGATGGCTTCATCGGTCAGCGTCTTCAACTCCCCCCCACCCCCCCCCCCAATAGAAAGACCTCCATTTTTTTCACTTGCATGAGCGTATATGTGTATTCAAGATAAAATATGCAAGGTAACATATTAACATATGTCACTGTGCTCCCTTTTTGTCTTTTTTTTTGTGGTCTGTATTTTTCTTTTAAATGCGGCAGTCTGGAGGTTGCACCCACCCCTTGTGATAGATGTAGGTCAAGGCAACGGCTGGCTGTTGTCTGCAAGTCGGTAGAGATGTGTGAGGAGTAGGTGGTGGATCATGAGGAGTAGTGCTAGGGGACGTGGCGCAGACGGGCTGGAGTGATTCATGGAGGCTGCGTTTGTCTGGTGTATGCTTCCAGGCAAACTTCATCCTCATTCATTCAACTCCCCCCCCCCCCCCCCCCCCACTTTTTGCTTCTCTCGTGGACTCTTGTTAGCCGTCTTCATGTTAATATTTCATTGGGTCTTATTTCCCTGAAGGTTCGCACCCTTTTCCAGCCGACGCTGTGATGACGTTACAGCAGATGGCGTCGGATGGGGAGTGGATTATATTTATAGTTGGTTTACTTGAAAACCCAGAAATGTGCCAGAAAAAAAACCAAACAAACAAACAAACAAACAAACAAACAAACAAACAAACAAACAAACAAACTTCTTAGCAAAGTCCACCACCGTGGTTGGGAACTACCCGTTTCGATTTGACTGAAGATCAAGGATCGTCAAGAAGAGGATGGATATGCTTTTCATGTTACCCCCCCCCCCCCCCCGCTGTCATTCAGCACAGCTGTCTTTGTTTCAGCCGACGTCCATAAAGGTGTATAGTACATTCAGAACGAAGATTACTACGGCCGGCATAAAGTTGTTCAAAAGAAATTTGAGAATAAATTAAACATATAAGTAATGAGAAGTATACACGGAACGTCGATAAACAGTCTCATTGTCTCTTTCACTACTGAATTCATTAACTGTTTTAACTCCTGAATTAATTTCCATTCTGCATCAGAGTAAATTTTGTCGGCAAATTTTCGTGGAAACACAATAGAAGGAAGTTACCTTCACTCGTTCATTCATTTGCATGTCCCTTGCGGAACTTTGCCTCCTAAACAGCACTCCTATAGGCCTCTCGGTTGTGAGCAAGATGGCCCTTCTGCTGATGCATCCATTTGTAGATTATCAATGAAGTCTTGCAGCCATCTTTGCCTTGGTCTTCCTCTCTTTCCTTTTTCCCATTTCTCTTCCAAGATGGTCTTCTCTAAATTCTCATGACGTTTAATGTGTCCAAAATATTGAAGTTTTCTCTGTTTAATCCTCTTTAATAGCCAACCTTCTTCAATAATAAGTTCTTGTAGTATGGATATATTTTTTTTCTTTTTTGTGTCCATGATATTTGAAGAACTCTTCTGTAGAATTTACAATAAAAGGTATTTATGTGTTTCTCGGCTGTTTTGTTAAATGTCCAGGTCTCACAGGCATATGTTGCGATGAGAAAGATGCATGTCCTGAAAAATCTTATTTTTGTGGTTCTGTCTGCTCGTCTCCACAGATTGGAAGTTACCTTGTAATTTGAAAATATGCCTTGGATTAGAAGTGTTCTGCTTTTCCTTTTATTTGGACGTTGCCTAAATATCGCTCTTATCATTGATTTTTTTTTTTGTGTGCATAGGCATGCAAGATCTACAAACTCTGCCAGTGCTGTTTCGGGACAATAGTGTTAAATGTGTAAACAGATCCCTATAGTAACTTCATGCCATACGCAAAGATAACAGATGGGATTGGAGGAAACATATAACAGCAGGGAAAAAAATTTAAGGATATAAGAGGTAGTGGAAGTGCGAGATGGAGGATAATAGGCAGTGTCAGGCGATGCTGTGGGAAGTACCTCATCACCTGACGGGAAAGCACTGAAGATCAAAGATCTTTTGTAGAGGCTTGATCGCTCACATCGTCCTGCGCGGAGCGTATGAACTTCGATCAATGATGATCGATTATTTGTCGGCGGTTGATATTAGTAGTTTCTGCAGACAATTGCATGCCCCTTTCGATTTATACATAATCGTCGTCATCATCACCGTCATCATCATCATGCTTGTACTTGTACTATCTCTCTGTAACTGCGAGCTGTTGTTCTTTGCAGCCGATGCTGTAGAGGTGTTGAGGCACAGCATCGTATCGGCGAGGGAGCGGGTTATTGGCAGCTACTTGTTTCAGTCCCGGTTTACAACTAAAAGTCAGGGAGTGCACAATGCTTCTTTAGCAGACTCCACCACCATGGGGACTACGGCGATCCCTGTCCCGCTAGCCAGGCTAGGCCTGTTATTAGGGGTACCAATGGAGAGGTGGACAGGGTCTTGGTCAGCTATGGTTCGCTAACCCTGACTCTGGTATATCAGCTGTGGGTCGCTGATTGCCTCATCGGACAGCATTTTAACCCCCCCCCCCCAATCATCATCATAATCATCATCATTACCGTCATCATCATCATCATCTTGTGTCTTCGTCTGGCCAGGGCTGAAACCAATGGTCTTCAGTAATACATACCCAACGTGAAATGCAGTGCCCCTTGCTGTCATTCAAATGCTGGAACTCTCCATGAATAACAGATTTTCAGCAAGCGATAATTCAGGATCACAGGCGTGATATTAAGTTTCATGTCTGGCACGGTTAGAAGGTTTGTAGGGCAGTACATCTAGGCTGAAGAGCGACCTATTTTATATTGATCTCAGATGTAGTGATTCAGATCCAGCGCGCCCAGTTTTATGCTGACGTTAGGTGTAGCGCACAGTTTTGTGCTGACGTTAGGTGTAGCGCACAGTTTTGTGCTGACGTTAGGTGTAGCGCACAGTTTTGTGCTGACGTTAGGTGTAGCGCACAGTTTTGTGCTGACGTTAGGTGTAGCGCACAGTTTTGTGCTGACGTTAGGTATAGCGCACATTTTTGTGCTGATGTTAGGTATAGCGCCCAGTTTTGTGCTGACGTTAGGTATAGCGCACATTTTTGTGCTGATGTTAGATGTAGCGCACAGTTTTGTGCTGACGTTAGGTATAACGTCCTGTTTTGTACTAACCTTAGGTGTATCGTCCAGTTTTGTGCTGATCTCATGTGTAGAGCCCAGTTTTGTGCTGGCGTTAGGTGTAGCGTCCAGTTTTGTGCTGACCTCAGTTGTAGCGCCTTTAGATGTATCGACTTTAAATGTATCCACATCTGCTGTATCGACTTAGATTTAGCGACCTAAAATACGTCCACTCAGATGTAGCGACCTTATATACATCGACTCACATACAGCTACCTCATATATATTGATTCAGGTGTAGCGACCTCATTAAAGTCGACTCAGATGCAGCGACCTCATTAAAGTCGACTCAGATGCATCGACATGATATACATCGACTCAGATGCAGCAACCTCATATACGTCGACTCACATGGAACGACCTCATATACATCGACTCAGATGTAGCGACCTCATATACGTCGACTCATATGTAGCGACCTCATATACGTCGACTCACATTCAGCTATCTTATATACGTCGTCTCAGATATAGCGACCTCAGATGTAACGACTTTAGCTGTTTTGGCTTGAGGTTTGACTGATTTTTCCAGGGCAACTTTGTTCCTTCGTGTTTGGTTACAGAAATTCTGAACGAGACACAAAAGTAACATTTTCACCTGCTACTGACTACTTTAGTAAAAAGTAACATTTCTGCCTGCAACTGACTACTTTAGTAAAAAGTAACATTTCTGCCTGCAACTGACTACTTTAGTAAAAAGTAACATTTCTGCCTGCAACTGACTACTTTAGTAAAAAGTAACATTTCTGCCTGCAACTGACTACTTTAGTAATCTTTCCAGTTGCAATTTTTGTTACCGTTTTTTAATTTCTACCAGTATACAGTTTTCTCGTCACGCTGGAAGACGTTGCTGCCCTGCAAAAACGCAACAGGGCGTACTAGGTTGTGTTTGAGATTTGTTTGACCAGTATGCAAGAAATAGATCAGTGGTTATTAACAGTGGGTCGATGGACCCACCAGAGAGTTCGCAGGAGGATTTTTAGTGGGGTCAGTTGAGTAGCAAATGGATTAGTTCGACTGAAAAGAAAAATCGAGAGGTCCACAGATGTTCTCATGCCCTAAATGGGGTCCGCAGCTATTCTCATGCCCTAAATGGGGTCCGCAGCTGTTCTCAGGTCTGAAAGGGGGACTATAGCCAAAAAAAAAAAAAACAATTGGCACAGGTGATCATATGCTGTTTCATAGTTTTAGCATAATCTTCTCTCCGTGTTCGGTGATATTCTGGGTCATATTTATTGGTTCCCTTTTCGTATACGAACGCCAGTTTGTTTCTATTTTCTTCTGAACGAATAATACGTTTCTCTTAAGTCCCCTTAAGATGTCTACATGTCCTTTAAGCTCATCGACATGAAACAGTCATCTTCTTTACTGGAAGCTAGTTTTGGTTCTGTTGGTATCTGGGCACGGAGATTTTTTTTTTCCAGACAGCCATGGTGTTAGTGTAGCTCTTGCAATAAGATGAACTCAACTCGAATAACCATTCAGCCTTAATGTGCCGTGGTATTGTTAAGTTACATCTCTCAGCCCTGATGAATGGTCGAGGTATTCCGGTCGATTTGTAATGATTTGTCTTGATATTGATTATGTCTGCTATTGATTAATCTGGACATCTAATTTCTAAGAGATCAATGACAGACGTATTGGTTTTATGTCATATTATCACTCCGTCGCGTTTTGAAAGATCATGGCCTTCACAGTTGGGGTGGGGGGGGGGGGGTTTAGAGATGATTCTGTCAGCGTCGGCGCTCTTGTTATAGTCAAGGAGGGTTCAGATTTGTTTCTGAGGGATATCTATATATACTGTTAAAAAAACGCAACAAATATAATTTTGCAATTTAAACTGAAGTTTGCTGATCAGACAAGGGCAAATTTCCTGAAACGTTCACTCGGACATGAGCTTCACGTGCTGACCTGAATTGCACCCATCTTATGATTCATGAGCACAGAATAGCGACACTAGTAAAAACAGAATTTTTGACAATAACTCATGACAGATTCACGAGAATCCTGTGAAACTTACTGAACACAAAACTCACTGACCATGTTATTGAATGCCTATAAAAGACTGACGATCCTCGAATCAATTCATTTGAAAATTCAGTGCGCAAGTATGGCTTATCTCACTACAGAACAACGGCTCATCATCATTGGACGTTTACAGACTGGACAGTCACAACGTGTAGTGGCCAGACAATTTAATGTGGTTAGAAGCACCATCAGTCTCCTTTGGAAACGATTTCAAGAAACTGACTCAGCTGCAGACCGGCCGCGCAGTGGCAGTCACAACTTCTGCCGAAGTTCATACGGCTGCGTCATGTCTGGGATCGATTTGCGTCTGCGTCCTCAACAGTCCAGTCAATGACAGCAGCTCGACGAATTTCAGATCAAACGGTCAAAAACCGGCTGCACGACACTGGTCTTTGGGCTAGAATATCCTACAGAGATCCTGTTCTTACGGACCGGCATCGCCAGAACCGACTGCAGTGGGCGAACCAGCGTCGTCAATGGACCTTTGCGAATGATTGGAGAAGGGTTTGGTTTAGTGATGAATCGTTCTTTCTGCTCCAGCGACACGATAGACAGAGAAGAGTTTATCGCAGAGTCCATGAGCGCTACCCCCAGAACTGCGTAGATGAGGCTCTTCCACATGGTATGGGGGACGATCAACTTCATGGGAAGAAGTGACCTGGTGTAAATTGAAGGACGCCTGAATGCCCAACGATACGTCGCTGAAATTCTTCGTCCTCACGTCCTTCCACTTCTGGCTGCACCAGGGTCGATTTTTCAGCAGAATAACGCTCGATCTCATGTGGCACAACTCACCACCCAGTTCCTCGCTGACTACAACGTCCAGACCATTCATTGGCCATCCATGTCATCAGACATGAACCCAATAGAACACATATGGGACGAACTCAACAGACAAGTCCGCCAACCAGTCTCAGACAGTTGTCTCTTGCACTGCGGGAAGAGTAGGCAGCCATCCCACAACAACAGATCCAACGGCTAATCGGATCCATGTCAAGGAGATGTCGTTCTCTGATACGGGCCAGAGGAGGCCATACACCTTACTGAAACGGAAGGCTCAGTCGCAAAGAATAAAAGTCCAAACCAAATTTAATGAACATCGTTTCATTATTTAAGTCTTAAAGTTTCTTCATGCCAAGATTGAAACATTAATTGCGTAAAATAAAATGTTGATACAAGTTTGAAATTTGGTGTCCATTACGACTACAGTAGTGTTGCGTTTCTCTCTCTCTCTCTCTCTCTCTCTCTCTCTCTCTGAACAGCATAAGATAATCGTGGTGGGGACAGAAGGAAGAAACATCGTGTTAAGAATCATCTGAGATTTCTGAAGAATTTAAGAATGTGGGTGACATGATCTAATGACATGATCTCTGGACATGATTCGATGACATGACCTCTGGACATGATTTGATGACATGACCTCTGGACATGATTCGATGACATGACCTCTGGACATGATTCGTTGATATGACCTCTGGACATGATTCAATGACATGACCTCTGGACATGATTCGATGACTTGACCTAAGGACATGATTCGATAACATGATCTCCGGAAATGATTCCATGATATTATCTATGGACATGATCCGAAGACATGACATGATTGATGACGTGATTTGGTGACATTATCTGATGACATGGCCTTCCGTCTCACACGAAACTGATGAGGAAGTATAACGAAATGGGAAATGACATCGACAAAACTTCCAGGAATTTTAACAGAAATGGTAGATACTAGGGGGAACCTTTCCTTTCCATTTCGCGTATAACGAAAGAAAATGGCGTAGTAGATTCACGATATCCAGACTTCCAAAAGCATGTTAAGACGACCAAATCCATGTATCCTACTCTTCCAAGCTAGATCAGGTTACCGTGATCCAGTTAAGACCGCCCCCTCCCCCAAGAAATCGTGGTTGTGGTGCATATTTCACACCGCTGATGTAGCCTCGAGACCAAATTTTTAAAGTCTAAATTCCCAAGGATATTTCGGTGTCACTGTGACCTTGCGGCTGTATATCTTAAGAGGCATGTCACAGGGATTGTATTTATGACTTTATAAGCCCAAGCGTGCTTAAGTTTGACTTTTCGTCTTATCTATGGAGTCCGTTATTTCTGGTCTGTCACGTGGTATCCTGTCTGCGTGGACCTCATATAAATCGACTCACATACAGTTACATCATATACATCGACTCAGGTGTAGCGGTGTCACATACGTCGACGCAGATGCAGCGACCTCGCTAAAGTCGACTCGGATGCAGCGACCTCACTAAAGTCGACTCAGATGCAGCGACCTCACTAAAGTCGACTCAGATGCAGGTACCTGATTAAAGTCGACTCAGATGCAGCCAACTCGTTAAAGTCGACTCAGAAGCAACGGCATCATTAAAGTCGACTCAAATGCAGCGACATCCTTAAAGTCGGCTCAGAAGCAGCGACATCATATGCATCGACTCAGATGTAGTGATCTCATATACAATGACTCAGATGTAGTGATCTCATATACATTGACTCAGATGTAGTGATCTCATATACATTGACTCAGATGTAGTGATCTCATATACAATGACTCAGATGTAGTGATCTCATATACAATGACTCAGATGTAGTGATCTCATATACATTGACTCAGATGTAGTGATCTCATATACATTGACTCAGATGTAGTGATCTCATATACAATGACTCAGATGTAGTGATCACATATACATTGACTCAGATGTAGTGATCTCATATACAATGACTCAGATGTAGTGATCTCATATACATTGACTCAGATGTAGTGACCTCATATACAATGACTCAGATGTAGTGACCTCGTATACAATGACTCAGATGTAGTGACCTCATATACATTGACTCAGATGTAGTGACCTCGTATACAATGACTCAGTTGTAGTGACCTCGTATACAATGACTCCGATGTAGTGACCTCGTATACATCGACTAAGATGCATCGACCTCATATACGTCGACTCAGATATGTAGCGACTTCACGTAAAACTGTGCCTCGCATTGCAGGCAGACAGTGTTTGAGTTTTTCCTGAGGTTAGCCATTTGTGTGGTTCGGCAGACTCCATGAAGAAGTTCAATGAACTTAGATCCTTCTAGAACATCCAGCATATTCTTGACCTTCCTCTTATTCTTGAGTTTCCTCTTATTCTTGACCTTCCTCTTATGCTTAACTCTCCTCTTACTCTTGACCTTCATCTTATTCTTGACCTTCCTCTTATTCTTGTCCTTCCTCCTATGTTTGTCCTTCCTCCTATTCTTGACATGCCTCTTATTCTTGTCCTTCCTCTTATTCTTAATATTCCTCTTATTCTTGACCTTCCTCTTATTCTTGACCTTCCTCTTATTCTTGACCTTCCTCTTATTCTTGACCTTCCTCTTATTCTTGACCTTCCTCTTATTCTTAACATTCCTCTTATTCTTGACCTTCCTCTTATTCTTGACCTTCCTCTTATTCTTGTCTGTCCTCTTATGTTTGACCTTCCTCCTATTCTTCACATGCCTCTTATTCTTGACCTTCCTCTTATGCGTGACCTTCCTGTTATTCCTGTCCTTCCCCTTATTCTTGTCCTTCCTCATATTATTGTCCTTTGTCTCATTCTTAACCTTCCTCTTATTCTTATCCTTCCTCTTATTCTTATCCTTCCTTTTATTCTTGTCCTTCCTCTTATTCTTAACCTTCCTCATATGCTTGACCTTCCTCTTATTCTTAGCCTTCCTCATATGCTTGACCTTCCTCTTATTCTTATCCTTCCTTTTATTCTTGTCCTTCCTCTTATTCTTATCCTTCCTTTTATTCTTATCCTTCCTTTTATTCTTGTCCTTCCTCTTATTCTTAACCTTCCTCTTATGCTTGACCTTCCTCTTATTCTTAACCTTCCTCTTGTTTTTGACCTTCCTCGACCTTCCTCTTATTCCTGTCCTTACTCTTATCTTTGACCTTCTTATTCTTCTTGACCTTATATGTATCATAGGGAACGAAGACGTCCTATCTGGCCGTAAGTGACCCATATCTGACATTCTGGGGTCAGGGTTAGTGAACCATAGCTGACCAAGACCCTGTCCCACCTTTCCGCTGGTATTCCTAGCAACATGCCTAACCTGGCCAAAGGGGCAGAGGTCGCCATGGTGGTGGAGTCTGCTAAAGAAGTATTGCACACCCACCCACCCACCCACCCCGCTCGTCAGCTGTACTCCGGGACTGAGAAGATAGCCGCCATAACCCGCTCCCACGCCGATATGATGCTGTGCCTCAACATCTCCACAGCATCGGCTACAGAGAATATCACCTCCCAGTTCCAAGAAGCAGGAGACAAGACACAAGTCATATATAATGTATACATGTAAAGAATATGTAGACTGATAAATGTGTAATAATAAATGTAATTGACTTCTCCTTCTTCTTCTTCTGCGCTCGAAGTTGTTGGTCACTTCAGATCCTGATCCCTGTCGACATGGCAAAGCCCGCAGTCCTCTCCAGATCCTGATAGGACCCCCCTAAAGCTTTTGCCCCAAGCTTGTGTCCTCTGGCCATGTCTCACGCCTAAGGTCTGCATGGTTTGGGCACTCTTGTAGGATATGTTCTGGAGTCTGGACTCCACTGCCACATGGACACTCGTCTGTGTGAGACATTTTGAGTCGATGCAGGTGGCTCAGTAGTCTGCAGTGTCCTGTCTTTAAGCGAAAGAGGATGGTTTGCATCTGTCTTTGTAGCTGGTGTATTAGATCTGGTTCATTGTTGCATTTCAGTTGCTTTTTCCATTCAGATCTGCACTGGTTACAGATTATTATTTTCGCCTCTTGGTAGTTTACTGGATGATTGGTTTGATCTTGATTGATACCAGCTTTGAATAGGCTGTCAGCTATTTCATTGACTGTAATTGAATGAAACAAAGGATATATTTTTGTATAATATTATCCTTGAAGTATTTCTTTTGCCGAAATATTGGTTGTTTTTTGTTGCTTTTGGGCCCATTCAGCCATTTTTCCGTTTTCTTATCTTAATCTTCCTGTATTTTTATAAATCGGGGCTGTGTTTTTCTCTCCGCATATACTTCCTGTGTATGTGGTTGTCATAGCAACGGCTGTGTTTAAATGGAAGAACGGTAACCATGGATGTGGTAGTTGCGTCCCCTCCGTCATTTCTGACTTTTTAGTCAGAGCGGCCAGTCCTTTGGTTTGTGTTTGGCGTTCCTTCTTTTGTTCTGCCTAGCGAAGAAGGTTCTTGTCATCTGTCCCAGAAAATAAGTGAGCGGACGGCTGAGGAGAATGTTCGGCAAGAGATAAGGCGAGATGGAGATCCATTACATCAGGTTTACAAGCGGACAAGTGTTGTCTTCTGGAAGTGGTTTCAGATTTGTCTGTCTGTCTGTCTGTCTGTCTGTCTTTCTGTCTCTCTCTCTCTCTCTCTGTCTGTCTTTCTGTCTGTCTGTCTGTCTGTCTCTCTCTCTCTCTCTCTGTCAGTCTTTCTGTCTATGTCTGTTTGTCTGTCTTTCTGACCCTCTCTGTCTCTGTATGTCTCTTCTGTTTGTCTTTCTATCTCTCTCTGTCTGTCTCTGTCTGCCTGTTTCTATCTCTATTTATGTCTCTCTCTCACACACACACACACACTCTCATTCCCCCACCCCCGGTCCTAGCGTAATCCTGTCAGCGTGTACTTCTTTATATGTGTCCACGACCTTTGACAGAAGAGGATGGAAATTATTGGAATGTTCTCGAAATGTGGAATAAATGACATGCCGATGGGAGAAAGAAAGCTAGTTATAGGACGACCCCATACAAAACCCAGGGTTATGTTAACGGAAACGAGGGGAGGGGAAGAGGGGGGAGTCAGTTATGAGATCAGTTGCATCATTTTAGACTCAATAATTTTAACACCTTTTTTTGGCCCTTTGTTTTTTTTTTTGCTTGAGGCGCAAGCTAGATCAAGATAGCGGTCAGAGATCCATGGCTGGCCTGCTTGCATCAAGGTTAGTGAAGCGTGACGGACTGTGATCCTGTTCTACCTTCAGTAGTTTCACAGGAAACAGACATTCGTAACAGTGAATAGGTCAGACAGTAGTCAAGGACAGTGAATAGGTCAGACAGTAGTCTGGGACAGAGAATAGGTCAGACAGTAGTCTGGGGCCAGCGAATAGGTCAGACAGTAGTCTGGGACAGAGAATAGGTCAGACAGTAATCTGGGGCCAGTGAATAGGTCGGACAGTAGTCTGGACCAGCGAATAGGTCAGACAGTAGTCTGGGGCAGCGAATAGGTCGGACAGTAGTCTGGGGCAGCGAATAGGTCAGACAGTAGTCTGGGGCAGCGAATAGGTCAGACAGTAGTCTAGGGCAGCGTATTGGTATCGGAATGGGATGACCAACCGGATCCTAAAAATATGCCGAGCCGAAGCCGGTCAGTTGGGCCACGAAGTACACGATGCCGACGCAAACAGCGTCAAAGAAGATGTTTCAGAACCCTCTATGGCCGAGTGGTTAGTGCTGTGACCTCTCATGGCTAGGCACCATTTAGTCCTGCAGGAATCCTATCACAGATACTATTAGTACAACTTCTTATTCTGCGTTCGAGGTTCTTGGTCACTATTAGTACAACAATTTGTAGCCCCTTTTGAGGGCCGTGGACCCCCTTTCCAACATGAGAACAGATTAAGGACCCCCCTTTAGAGCCTCAGAACAGATACCGGACCCCCCAGTGTGAGAACAGACGATGGACCCCCACTTTCCAGCGTGAGAAAAGATGGTGGACCCCCACTTTCCAGCGTGAGAACAGATGGTGGACCCCCACTTTCCAGCGTGAGAACAGATGGTGGACCCCCACTTTCCAGCGTGAGAACAGATGGTGGACCCCCACTTTCCAGCGTGAGAACAGATGGTGGACCCCCACTTTCCAGCGTGAGAACAGATGGTGGACCCCCACTTTCCAGCGTGAGAACAGATGGTGGACCCCCACTTTCCAGCGTGAGAACAAATGGTGGACCCCCACTTTCCAACGTGAGAACAGATGATGGACCCCCACTTTCCAGCGTGAGAACAGATGGTGGACCCCCACTTTCCAGCGTGAGAACAGATGATGGACCCCCACTTTCCAGCGTGAGAACAGATGGTGGACCCCCACTTTCCAGCGTGAGAACAGATGGTGGACCCCCACTTTCCAGCGTGAGAACAGATGGCGGACCCCCTCTTTCTATCCCGAGAACAGACAACAGACCCCTTTCGGGCAAGAGAGCAGATGGTGTACCTCTGATAAAAATAAGCTTGAAATAAAGCCTAATATGACTTTAAAATTATTTTACCAGAGCATATCCTTTTCCTAATCCATTAACTCCCAAACATTCTTTCGTTGACTGCTTGAGGGTCTATAGGCTGCATTAGGAAAATGTTATCTCCTAGGGGACATACCAGAGCTTCATGTTTTTTTGTTTTTTTTTCCCACCCCTAACTTTCGAACAGTGTCTCAAATGGCCGTTTCTGACGACATTGAATTTGTATCTTTAGCCACAGCCGATTCCGGTGAGAGAGCATGAGAAACGGCTACCACGTCCAAGGAAGGCAGGTTGCGAGCAACTTACCCACTCACGGTAAAGGAAGGCAGGTTGCGAGCAACTTACCCACTCCCGGTAAAGGAAGGCAGCAGGGGCGCACCTTACCCACTCCCGGTAAAGGAAGGCAGCAGGCGCGCAACTTACCCACTCCCGGTAAAGGAAGGCAGGTTGCGCGCAACTTACCCACTCCCGGTAAAGAAGGCAGCAGGGGCGCACCTTACCCACTCCCGGTAAAGGAAGGCAGCAGGCGCGCAACTTACCCACTCCCGGTAAAGGAAGGCAGCAGGCGCGCACCTTACCCACTCCCGGTAAAGGAAGGCAGCAGGCGCGCAACTTACCCACTCCCGGTAAAGGAAGGCAGCAGGCGCGCAACTTACCCACTCCCGGTAAAGGAAGGCAGCATCGCACAACTTACCCACTCTCGGTAAAGGAAGGCAGCAGGCGCGCAACTTACCCACTCCCGGCACGGGGAGGTAGTAATGAAAAATAACAATACGGGACTCTTTCGAGGCCCCATAATTGGAATGAGTACACTTTAAACCCTTTAACGATAATATATTGGAGGGCAAGTCTGGTGCCAGCAGACGCGGTAATTCCAGCTCCAATGGCGTATATTAAAGATGTCACAGAGCAGTTAAAAAGCTCATAAAAAGCTCACAGTTGATGTTCCTCCTTGGACCAGATTTGTTCTCGACCAGATGACAACTTTGTCTCCTCCAGTGGTCATCAGTCATGAGATCTAAACCCTCCTGTATGGGGAGTTGGGCATAAGGCTAGCAGTCTTATCCTGGGACCTACCTGGAGGTGGCTCTAAATGGGGAAAAGATGAACTTGTTATGGAAACTCGCAATGAAATCAACAACAGTGGCGGAACACTTTTGCGAGCCCTATGTGATGTTTAACGGCATGAGAGGATAGTAGTAGTAGTAGTAGTAGTAGTAGTAGTAGTAGTAGTAGTAGTAATAGTAGTAGTAGTTTTAGTAGTAGTAGTAGTAGCAACCACAGTGCGTTGTTTAACGGCATGAGAGGGTAGTAGTAGTAGTAGTAGTAGTAGTAGTAGTAGTAGTAGTAGTAGTAATAGTAGTAGTAGTAGTAGTAGCAGCAGCAACCGTAGCAACAACAGTGTTTGTTTTAGAACAACCAGTCTTCTAGCCCTTGCCTCTTATATTACGCTGCGTTTCTTATAAATGGTAGCTGTCTATGTCTTTCGCCAGTTATCAGCTGTCCTTGCGACTAATGTTAACATCTCTCTTCCGTCTTTTAACTTTTTATGTTAACTCCTTGACTGCAAATTGACTGCTTAAATGGCTTTAAAAAAAAAAAAACAAACAAGTAAAAAAAGTAAACATAGTTAAGGTAAAAGGTAAAGATAGTCCCATAGCAAATGCCGTAGGTGATGAAGCGTTAGAGACCTCATTATGCCGGGCCATCAGAATATGGAGGTAGGGTGGCCAGTTCCTTTCCTCGCTGCCTTTTCCTCCCAGATTTTCTCTGGTACCCTTTTTACGAGGCTGGGTCGACCTCGGGACCATATTGGTCGGAAAGAAAAAAAAAACTTCGACCATTCGGCTGCTAGACGAGTGCTCTAACTACTACGCTAACCGACTCAAAACATCTGGTTTTATTCCATAGCTTCGATTTGGTAATTTTAAACAAACCTGAAGGCTAAAAATAGACTTCTTGTTTTATTTCCCGGTAGAACATGGCGGTCGTGGTGAATGATAACAAAAAACGTGCTTGATCCGTGTGTGTTCGGTGGTCTGAGAGATAACATAAATTGTGAAAGTGAACAGTTGTTTCTGGATTACTGAACACAGCGGATGTGCTACCTAGATATGTACTTCATTGTTGTTTGATATTCGACTCACAACTAAAATCGACTTACCACAGGGTAGTCGAAACTCTTTACTTGTCATAAAGTCGAGGACGAAGTACGCGTTGAATCAACGGTCGAAGAATCATAAAACGTAGAGAACTTCAGAATCTAGGCTTACAGGAAGATTTTCCGTCTTCTCATTTTTAAAGTCTCTCTACGAGCTACCTGCATTGCTCTGGGTGCACATCTGTTACTACAGACCTTCTATTACAGCCATTAAATACTAAATGCTGTCGTAAATATGCCAGACTAATGCGTATATATTTAGTATTTCTAGAGGAAAATTCATTTTAAGAATGATAATCTATGCGGGAATGGAGTTTAAATTTCAGCATGTATGCCCCAAAAGTTACTAGTAGGTGTTGGTATATATTATTATTAGGTGTAGTATTAACAGCAGCAGTAGTAGTAGTAGTAGTAGTAGTATAGTAGTAGTAGTAGTAGTAGTAGTAGTAGTAGTGGTGGTGCTAGCAATAGGAGTAACAGCAGTAGCAGTAATAGTAATAGTAGTAGCAACAGTAATAGTAGTAGTAGTTAATAGTTAATAGTAGCAAAGATAGTTTTGCAGACCTCTGAAAAGAGACATAACCCCTAAGAAGTGGACTTGAGAAAGAAGCTACGAGGCTGACATGAGAAATTAGAGACAGCTGTAGATATTGTCCTGGCATGATCTTAAACTAGGACGTTAAAGAAAGAAAGAAAGAAAGAAAGGGATTGAAAAAGAAAAGAAAGAAGAAGAGAGGAATGTAAAGCCAAAGAAAGAAGGAAAAGAGGGGGGGAAAAGAAAGAAAGAAAGGGATTGAAAAAATAAAAGAAAGAAAGAAGAGAAGAATGTAAAGAGAAAGAAAGAAAGAAAGAAAGAAGAGAAGAATGTAAAGAGAAAGAAAGAAAGAAAGAAAGAAAAGGATTGAAAAAGAAAAGAAAGAAAGAAGAAGAGAGGAATGTAAAAGCAAAGAAAGAAGGAAAAGAGAGGGGAAAAGAAAGAAAGAAAGGGATTGAAAAAGAAAAGAAAGAAAGAAGATGAGAGGAATGTAAAAGCAAAGAAAGAAGGAAAAGAAGGGGAAAAGAAAGACAGAAAGAAAATCGCCGTCGACATTTTGAAATTCGCTCTTTCGTACCTCTTGTTATAACTCAGCGCCAGTATAGCATCAAATATGATTCATTATTCATCATGTAGACAGGGTATCAAGCAACAAAACGACAGCCGACAGAATATGATACATGAATTATACCACCAAAGCTCTTCGACTCCAGCGCGTTAAGTTGGGTCGCTTTGACCCAGTCGCAATCTGCCGCTTCTAAAAACAGACAGCACCTACATTTTTTTTTTTTTTTTGACGGAAACCTAGAGTTCGTAATAATAGAGAAGAAGAAGAATTTAATGAAAAGATTTGATTGAAAGAAGTCGTGCACAGTGCAGGGGACTTGACCAGAAGGCGGACTGTCTTGTTGACAAAGAAAACAACCCGAATCAAGCCTCGGTTTGAAAATACTCTTTCTAGAAAGTGGGTTCAATTTAGCTTTCAAGTACTTAACGCTGATTGGCTGTTGGATTTGATCACGTGATAATCAAGTCCCTGGCTACTGTTTTGAAACTTGTAATGTCATCGAGAAACTGATATTTTAAGACTTAATCCTCCGGCGATGAAATCAAAACTTGATTTTCTTTTTGTTTAAATATAAAACTGCTCGTATCTCCAAGGAAATCAAAATCTGTGCCGTGTTAGAGTGTCCTTAAGTTACATTTACATAATCAATGCAAACAGATGTGAAAGATATGAGATGTAAAGGTCACCCGACAAAATGAGGGCAAAAGTAATGAAAGAAGCTTGCGAAGAGCGTACCGTGGAATATGAACGCTTACTCTTCGTTAGATTTGTGATAGTGTTTGATGAAGATCTTACCTAAAATGTCACATGGGCTGTCTTGTTATTATAATTAAAGGTTTCCTCTACAATTTTTACTCTACAAATGCATGTAAATCTAGTTACTAAAAAAAAAAAAGTGTCAAAATCTGAAGCATGGAGACATAAAGAGGACAGTAAAGATAAGTCAGAACACAACAATAAGAGATAAGACAATGAAGATAAGATACATACATTACAAGGGAGAAACTAAAATGAGACAGATAAAAGTTTTTTTTAAAAATAAATACACATGGAAGGAAGCAGAGATAATAATTCCAAGAACAGGGACGACTGGAGAGCCTTTATCAAAACTAGAGACAGCTGTAGATATTATCCTGGTATGATCTTAACTAGGACGTTAAAGAAAGAAAGAAAGATGATGATGATGATGATGATGATGATGATGATGATGGGGAACATACCATTAACTTAAGAACAAGTAAAGGAAAGATAAGAATTTTAAAATAGTTGCATAATGAATTATGTGTACATGATGATGATGATGATGATGATGCTGATGATGATGATGGGGAACATACCATTAACTTAAGAACAAGTAAAGGAAAGATAAGAATTTTAAAATAGTTGCATAATGAATTATGTGTACATGATAATGATGATGATGATGATGATGATGATGATGATGATGATGATGATGATGGTGACGATGATGATGATTATGGGGAACATACCATTAACTTAAGAACAAGTAAAGGAAAGATAAGAATTTTAAAATAGTTACATAATGAATTATATGTGCATAATGAATGATGATCATGATGATGATGATCATGATGATGATGATGGTGACGATGATGATGATTATGGGGAACATACCATTGACTTAAGAACAAGTAAAGGAAAGATAAGAATTTTAAAATAGTTACATAATGAATTAGCAGTGAGGAAATAAATTTTAAAAAAAGGTAGTATATAAGGCCATGTTCCGACTAATGTCCGATATCTGGGGAAGGGGAGAGGGTGCCCTGGCCGTTAAGTCGGTCGTTACAGTAAGACTGGGGGTGGGGGGGGTGGGGGTGGAGTTAAGTACATTAAGTGCAGTTATGTTAGGTGCTATAACGTGCTTAAAATAGCCCGCGTTTACCATCATGTTAGTGTATACGTCAGCGCAGTTAACTTGTATGCTGATTAACTTCACAATGTTTGTCACACCACATACTAAATGACTAAGTATACCGTAATAGCTTTTCCCAATGGCACGCAGAAATTTACATACACATACTGCATACGCACACACGCATATGCATACATTCTGGTTTAAACTGAGCGTATGGGGACACGATGTTACAGATTTTAATGGAGTTCTTTCTTAACAATGCCCTCTTTAGAGTTTCACCTGGTCGACCTCTTTTTTTTTTTTCGCCCTGTTGTGTTCCACTTAATAGCTTGTTTAGGGGAGGGGGAGGATCCTGACAAGTACAAGTACAGCACGTTAAATCCAACAGCAAAACAGACAGAAAACAACGCCCAGATATCTTTATATCAGAGGTTCCCAAGCTTATCCTAAACTTGCCCCTTCCCCCCCCCCCACCCCCACCTCTTATCACCCAAACCACACCCTTAACCACCTTCGCCCCTAACCGAACCAGTTTTTTTAAGTTTCTTTCAGCTGATTCTAACGTCTCATGCCACTTCCATTTCACTCACTGCCGTCCCCTGGACTTTCCAAAAAAAAAAAAAGGGGGGGGGGGGGACCGGTGCAGCCTAGTTTGGAAACCACTGCTCTGAGAACTGTAAGCAGAAATGCAAAATCCGTCCCGTATACTCACTTGTATTGTGATACCACAAGCGCGGTCGTACGCTCTAAACAGTTGAGGAGGAGGAGGAGGAGGAGGGCTTAAAATACTAATTCTATCTCTACTACTACTACTACTACTACTGCTACTGCTACTACTACTACTACTGCTACTACTAACTACTACTACTACTACTGCTACTGCTACTACTAACTACTACTACTACTACTACTAACTACTACTACTACTACTGCTACTGCTACTACTAACTACTACTACTACTACTACTAACTACTACTACTACTACTACTACTACTGCTACTACTTCTGTTTGCTGCTGCTGCAACTACCAAATCAGGAAACCAGGGTTTAAATTCCGGTAAGTTTCCTTTTTGTTTGGGGGGGTGGGGGAGAAGGCGGGGGCCATTCTGCGGGAAACTATCGGGCGGGGCCCAGCATATATGTATATTATAAGCACGCACATGTGTATGTGTGAGGGTTATTTTCTGTCTTCTCCTCGTCCTTGGACCCCAACTCCCCAACTCCCCATCCCTCGTGGTCCTCGTCAGACATGCCACCTGAGGTTCTTCTGAAACAGTCTCTCGTCTATCAGTTCCCAAGGAGACCAGGTACCCTCTTCTTCCACAGCTTCTTCCTCCACGCCCAGCCCGTGAACGTCCACAAGGTACATCGGCAAGAGCCTTGTCCAAGAAGACAAAAAAAGACCCAGCGGATCCACCCTGGAGAGAGGACACGCTGAAATTAGCCTCAGGATTATGCAACCGCGCGTATATGTGTATGTGTACGCGTATTGCGTGCGCGCTTTAACCTCAGCACACTTAAGAAAAATAATCTAGTTTGAGGTCACGGCGCAGTCATCGCGACCTGACCTGGATGATCTCTTACAGAGTAGGTTGTGGCGGCCGGTTTTTTGTTTGTTTTTGGTTTGTTTGTCCTGATGTATGAGAAAATATTCGAATCTGTCTTAATCATCAGAATATATGCAAACTTTTATTTTCCTTGTCATTGATTTTTTCCCCCCTGAGTCCCCCCCCCCCACCCCTTTTCCACATACGCAATACAGACACTTTATTGCTTACTCTTGCGTATTCTGTCCCTTTTTATACCTTAACTGGTCGAAGTTACATCGACCGTGTCCAAGACGAAAGAGGTTTCGGACCTGGCGACTTTACCAGCCCAGATGTTGCTAACTTTGCTGTTGCTGTTGTTGTTCAACCCCCTTTTAACTGCGGAGGGAGGAGCGACGCTGGTGAAGGTGTTGGTTCATGTCGAATTGGGAGGGTTGTTAGTTGTAATTTGAAAAGGTAGGCTTAGGTCTTTGCCTCTTTAGCAGAGTCCGCCTCTGTGTGTGTGTGGGGGGGGGGGGGCGCCGTCGCTGTCTCTGCTCGTTTACTCAGACTGAAGCATTTGCCTGGAGCATCAACTGAAAAACTGGAAGCAAGGGTCTTGACCAGCTATGACTCGCTGGGCCCTAAAACTTTTTGCGAGACAGGTATTCAGATTTCAAACCACGTCCTGCAGCTCTGCACACTTTGCCACGAAGACCAAACCTAGCTTTGGCCACAAGGGGCCCGGCTACCACTGGAAGACCAACTTTCAGGTGCACAAACACGACCTCCAAAAGGCTGCAGAAATGTATCTGGTCAATAGTTACAAACAGAAACACAGAAGAATTACCATCACTTTATTACAGTCCGCTTCCCTCCTTCTCTACTTCCATAATCTCCCTATCGTACCTGTGACACGAGGAGTCTGGGGTTCGATTCTCAGCCATTCTCTTTGCTAATCGTGTTTTCTTTTACACTGAAAGTGTTCTCTTTTCTCTTACACCGACAATGTTTTTTTTTCTATTACACAGAAAATGTTTTATCTACAAATATCCAAATTGTTTATATCATTTTGTCTCGAGATTGTAAGTAGCGAAGAAGTTTAAAATGTTGAAGTAAGAATACTGATAAAGACGTTTTAAAAGTTGAAGTAAGAATACTGATAAAGACGTTTTAAAAGTTGAAGTAAGAATACTGATAAAGACGTTTTAAAAGTTGAAGTAAGAATACTGATAAAGACGTTTTAAAAGTTGAAGTAAGAATACTGATAAAGACGTTTTAAAAGTTGAAGTAAGAATACTGATAAAGAAGTTTGAGAAGTTGAAGAAAGAATACTGATAACGAAGTTTTAAAAGTTGAACTAAGAATACTGTTAAAGAAGTTTAAAAAGTTGACGTACGAATACTGTTAAAGAAGTTTTAAAAGCTGAAGTAAGAATACTGATAAAGAAGTTTTAAAAGTTGAAGTAAGAATACTGATAAAGAAGTTTTAAAAGCTGAAGTAAGAATACTGATAAAGAAGTTTTAAAAGCTGAAGTAAGAATACTGATAAAGAAGTTTTAAAAGTTGAAGTAAGAATACTGATTAAAAAAGCTCTAAAAGTTGAAGTAAGAATACTGATTAAAAAAGCTCTAAAAGTTGAAGTAAGAATACTGATTAAAAAAGCTCTAAAAGTTGAAGTAAGAATACTGATTAAAAAAGCTCTAAAAGTTGAAGTAAGAATACTGATTAAAAAAGCTCTAAAAGTTGAAGTAAGAATACTGATAAAGAAGTTTAAAAAGTTGAAGCAAGAATAGTAGTAAAAAAAAGTTTTTAAAAGTTGAATTAAGAATAGTTGTAAAGATTTTTTAAAAATCTGAACTACTACTACTACTACTGTTACTACTACTACTACTACTACTACTACTACTACTATACTACTACAACCAATTTTTGCTGCTGCTGCTGCTGTTATTATTACTGTTATACTACTACTACTACTATACTACTACAACCAATTTTTGCTGCTGCTGCTGTTATTATTACTGTTATACTACTACTACTTCTACTACTACTACACTTCTGCTACTACTACAGCTTCTACTACTACAGTTTTTATTAACAGTGCTGCTATTACCACTAGCAACTGCTACGACTACTACTATTATTGCTGCTACTACTACTACTGCTACTGCTAAGACTACTACTGCTACTACTACTACTACTACAGATTGAGGAACTGAAGACGGCGGTAAAACTGGTTTTAGTAGAGTATAGATAGAATTGTACGGTGCTGTTTTACAGAGAGAGAAAAAAAATAGATTTTGAGAAGGATTAGCCAAAAGGACAAAGAAGTGATCACGTAGAAATGTGAAAGAAACAACACATCAACATTTCAGCAGTATGCTTTTATCAATACGACGAAAGTAACGCAGCAACAAATAGTCGCAAAATGGCGCTTAGCTGGCTAGAAACTAGAATCTGTGCTGGAGAACCCTATTCGAAATGATCTATGTCGTCTAAGCACCCTTTGTTGTGGCTTTTTGTATTAAAAGAAATCGTTTGATACAGCACGGTTACAGCAACCATTTCTCAGATAGGCCCTAGCTATAACGGTTCACAGACTCTGTGCAGATAGGCCCTGGCAATCGCGGTTCTCAGACTCTGTGCAGATAGGCCCTGGCGATAATGGTTCTCAGACTCTGTGCAGATAGGCTCTGGCGATCATGGGTCTCCATTTTGTACGATTTTAGCATATATTTTTTAAAAATTTACATCTTGTGTATTTTCCTTTCCCGAATCACTACGTTCGCCATTTGAGGCTCTTTCTTTCAGTCTCCCTCATTTTCTTTTCTCCCATAGTTTTCAAGTGTTTAAAATGTTCTCATGTCCGAAAAAAAAGAGAAAATTTGACTGTCCTTTCCTTATCATGTGGCCTAGTTTTCGTTGTTAAACAATTTCTGTATAAATTTATTCTTTCTTTTTTCTTTCTGTCCGCCAAGGAGACAAGAGTGAATTAAATGAAAGTTAGAGAGTGTGAATAAAATTTCCGACAGAACAGACAGAAATACCTTAGTATTCCCACCTGTTACCACCACGATCAATTGCTCAAGTAAGCAGATAGCTCCACCGTCGCTTGGCAACAAGCCGAGAATGGCGTCTGTCAAGATGGCGACTACATTCCAGGATTTCTGCTATCCCGATTCTTTCTGCCAAAGGTTTGAACCGTGAAACATACACACTGGAAAATCTGCTGTGTACGGAGTGCATGTGCCAGGCTCGTGTCTGGAACTGGGTCACGACCTTCGAGACGGGTATAACAAACTTACACGACGCTGACCATCCTGGGCAAGCATAGAAGATATGGGATGCATGTGTAGCCGAGAATTTGGATAAAGGTTTGTTTTTTTTTTACTGGAATTCAAGGCTAGTTCAGAGATGACGAAATTCCATTGTAAAACAAGAGGATTATCTGAAAAATCATTTTAAAATAATAATAATAATAATAATAATATAATAATAATGATATAATAATAATAATAATATAGGTGTTATTTTCGCTGTACTAAATAAAATTTGTGTCAATCAGTCAGTCATTTGCATGTCCCTTGCGGAACTTTGCCTCCCTAACAGTTCTCCTGTAGGCCTCTCGGCTGTAAGCAAGATGCCCTGCTGCTGGTGCATCCATCTACAGATCATCAACGATGTCTTTCAGCCATCTTCGCCTTGGTCTTCCTCTCTTTCTTTTTCCTATTATGTACCCTTTCAAGATGGTCTTGTCTAAATTACCATGATGTTTAATGTGTCAGAAATATTGAAGTTTTCTCTGTTAATCCTCTTTACTAGCCATTCATTCACTCATTTGCATGTCCCTTGCGGAACTTTGCCTCCCAAACAGCACTCCTGTAGGCCTCTCGGTTGTGAGCAAGATGGCCTGCTGCTGCTGCGTCCATTTGCAGATCGTCAACGATTTCTTGCAGCCATCTTCGTTTTGGTCTTCCTCTTTTTCTTTTTCCCATTATGTATCCTTCCAATACGGTCTTCTCTAAATTATCATGACGTTTAATGTGTCCAAAATATTTAAGTTTTCTCTCTTTAATCCTCTTTACTAGCCAGCCTTCTTCAATATTAACCTCATGTAGTATAGATATATTTGTTCTTTTTTGTGTCCACGATATTACTAGCCAACCTTCTTCAATATTAAGTTCTTGTAGTATGAATATATTTGTTCTTTTTTTGTGTGTGTCTATGATATTTGAAGGACTCTTCTGTATCATTTACAGTCAAAGGCATTTATGTGTTTCTCAGCTGTTTTGTTAAGTGTCCAGGTCTCACAGGCATATGTTGCGATGGGAGAAACTGGTATAACACATTTGTTAGCAATTTTCTTTACATTTGTGTATCCTTCGCATTTTCTAATATTCATTTGGTTTCATCTTGTATATGTTGCATTTCTGCTCTAAAAACCACATCTCTGCAGCTTTCATTTTCTGATTCATCTTTTTGTCTCATGTCCATATCACACAAGGATGAACAATGACAGAAATCTGCCAAAAGAAAACAGTTGGGGAAAGAAATGCTTCGTACAATCTCTTCTTTCATCTTGTTAAAGAATTTTGGGCCAAACAAATTGAAACAGTGCAATCGTATTTGTCAAATGTTTGGCTCGCATCAAAAATAACTTTTTATTGTTCGTTTTCCAGACAAAAGGAAAAACCTTTGATTAGTTATCAGTTCCCTTATTAAATTGCCCCTTATAAATTTCTCTCCACAGCACTCGAAATTCGAAAAAAATGGACAAAAATTAGCCTCTTTCGAAAGAAAACTGACAAATTAAGCTGTCAAATAAATTGAACCTTTATTTTCTTCATCTTTTCGTAAATTTCTTCTTTCAAAGCAGGCTAACAGGGAGAATAGAATAAATGAAAATTTTCATGTACTGAAAAGTCAAGGTCAAATTCGCATGACGATACAATCATTACAAACAGTTGAAGCAATGAAGCGGGTTGGGTGTGCTTTATCCTCGACTGCATCAAGGTGGCAGTAGATCGTACTTGGATATCAGTCTCTGTTGGCCTTCACTGGTGTATTATGCTGTAAAATATGGGCAACCCTAGTGCACCTGTTTATAGATATACTCTAAGCAGATTTATGTTCGTCTGTAGCATAAATTCTGATTTCTATCAAAATTAGAACCCAGCTCTGTAGATGCGGGCCATGAATTTCGGTTGAAATCGGAAAATGTTTAAAATATAGCTACTGCGCATGCACTGTAATAGTTACTCTGAGCACGTGTTTCCGGTGTGAATATCTCCGCGTTCGCTTCAGTTCATTGAGCATTAACATAATGTTGCGTACATAATTAATGTTTTTCTTCAATTCGTTCTGAAGCATAAGCTTTCAACAAATTGCAGGTCTTTGGCGATCCCTGTCCTGTTAGACAGGCAGGGTCTGTTACTGGGAGTACTAATGTAGTGATAAGGCAGGGTCTTGGTCAGCTATGGTTCTCAGACTGCCAGTTCGAACAGCATCTTTGCCGGTTTTGTTTTGTTCTGGTTGTGCGCCTGTGCCACTTCGTCTCATTCACGTTCGGGTCACACGGCGACGGTTTCGCGAAAAGTAGCCAGGCCCTAGACAAACCGGAGCGTGTGTATCGTAAACCCATGGCCACACTTGCGACTAAGTCCATGGTCAAACCCACGGCTAAGTTCACGGTCAAACCCACGGCCAAGTCCACAGTCAAACCCACGGTTAAGTCCACGGTCAAACCCACGGCTAAGTCCACAGTCAAACCCACGGCAAAGTCCACTGTCAAACCCACGGCTAAGTCCATTGTCAAACCTATGGCTAAGTCCACTGTCAAACCCACGGCCAAGTCCAATGTCAAACCCACGGCCAAATCCACTGTCAAACCCACGGCTAAGTCCACTGTCAAACCCACGGCTAAGTCCACTGTCAAACCCACGGCTAAGTAGACTGTCAAACCCGCGGCCATCTGCGATCCCCAACCAACTGTAGCCTGAAAATTATGGGGTTGTTGAAATTTCAAGTCAGAATTTAACCAAATCAGACTTCAGAATGTTAAACGAACTTTGAATTCTAGTCTGAGTTGATAGTACGCGGTCTTTTTTTTTTTTTAATAATTTTAAATTTATTTCTACACGCTGTGGCCACGTGGTGTGTAGACGCCATTTTGAAAATAAAAACAGTGATTTGCCTTTTGCCTTCCGCCGTGGGTAGGCCCGTATCGTGTGCGCGCTCAGATTTCAAGGATCCTTCCGCCGTGAGTAGTACCGACAAAACACAAGACCACAATAATCGGCCTGAGCGTGGATGGAGGCCTGTGTTGTCATCTTCTTCTTCTTCTTCGCCTCCCTGTCGTTATCATCATAATCATCCACGGGCGCGTGAATGAAGCGTTCAGCGACACGAGGTGGTCCATCGCCGCTTGAAATGAGGAGTACAGACTCTAGAAGAGTGCTTCCCAAATAAAAGGATGTCACTCCTCCTCCATATCCGGACGCTGGAGAGATCGGGGGGGGGGGGGGGGGGGGAAGGTTTGAGGAAGGGGAGTGGGCAGAGGACAGCAGAACCAACAGAGGTAGCTGCATGTGTGTATGAGCTGTGGGTGTGGTATGTGAGACAAAGAGGGCTGCGGACTTAAGAGGTTTGGGGACCGTTGCTTAAAAATATATGCTAAAAGACGGTCCAGAACATGAGGTTTCCCTCAACCACTGGAGTTTAGATGTTCAGTTGAAGATGTGGAGGGCTGCCACCAGAAATTGTGAGGAAGCCGGACTTCGTTCCAGCAACTTTGGCTCCAGATCTTGATGCCATCTACAGCTTGAACGTCAACAAAAAAAAAAAAAAAGATTAGCATTGATATCTTTCACCCGCGATTTTGGAGGATGTATAGTTCCCTCGAGCAGGTGTTCAAAGCATCTTAACCACCCGACAGATGTTTAGATGTTATGTACATAAAGCGCCATCTTAGACCAGTTTAGCGGCGGTCTGAAGGAAAAGTAATTAAAATTATCATCTCAATTCATATCTAGACATTACAGCAGTTGAAGAAAGCCATTGGGCACTTTTAACGTGTGCTTGAGATCACGACGGGGGTTTGTTGCTTAAATTCAAGACCACAGATTGTCTTTCATAATGCCACGGGTTTGTGATGTGCCGTTAAAGGTTAGCAGGTGGCCGCATGAGCTTGTTGTGTGGAAGGGTCGGAAAGGTACGGTGTTAGCTGATGAAAACTGGCCTTAAATAATATGATGTTGAGTCGTCGGAAATTTGTCTCTCTTATATGACAGTATTTAGCCAAGGGTATCTAACCCTTGATATAATTCTAAATTACTGTGTTAGAGTTAGGCCCCCGTGCTTGTTTTCTCTGTCAAGAGTTCGTGATTTTCAAGTCATTCGTTGCACGTGGGAAGTAAGTTTTGTGTTATGAGTCTGAGACGAAAGTTACAGCTCAGAGAGGAAAGAAAGGTTTTTGACTGTTGAGTGTAGTCCGGTCTGTGTTGTGAAATGTGGCCGTGTTAAGTCTGTGAAGGTTGTAAGCCAGCTTGAATTCTTATGGCGCTATCCTAGTAACTTGGCTAGATATAGCAGCCAGGAATTATTTGTGTTGGAGTATGCATGTTTCTGAGAAATCGTTTCCATGTATTTTCATCGTCAGCCATCACCATCATCATCATGTTCACACAATAAATCGGATGTGAGTGCCAAGGTAATGCAGTCTTGATGGATATATCCAGTGTCCCAGTATGTGACCATCCTGGGTGTCCTGTAAAGAGTATATCATTGCAGGGAGTGTTTTGTCGTCCTCTGTCCGTAAATTAGTAATTGTAGTCAGCACAACAGACAACCAGCACCATACAAGCAGAAGCAGTATAATATAAGTAGACTAGAAGATTACAAAATTGGCGAACTACTTTGCGAGCCCTATGTGACGTCTAACGGCACGGGAAGGATATAAGATATAAGATAAGAAGAAGATTACACCATTTATTCATTTATTGTGCTCCGTTATAAAGAGAAAAATCCTTTCACTTGTTCAGCGTTTCTCGATATAAAAGCCGTTTGCAGTCGCTGACTTAGACAACAACGAGTCATGGAAAATGACTTAACCAATGCAGAATATCGCCAGAAACAGTTGTTTTTTTTTTTACACTAACTATAATAATTTTATGCATAGCCAAGATGACCAATGAGAACAGCCTAAAAACCAACCAATGAAAGAAGAAAGAAAAGGAACTAAATTATATAACGGAGACAACCAAAGTTTTAGTAATCAGACAGTGGCAGGAGGAGACCTGAAAGGAGTCCTTTAAACAGGGAACATGGGAAGAGAGAATAGAGGGCGGACGAGAGAGAAGATAATAAATAGTTTGATACGATGTCTGGATCAAACATCACAGACTGAGCTTTCGGAGAATATCACAGATGATTATCAAAAGAAAAAAAAAAGGGAAGGGGACACTATAAACGAATTATCATGTCTTTAGAGGCGATTAAATGTCGTTTTCTTCTTATTGCGATGGACTGACTAGAGACCAAAGCTGGCATTATAACCGGAAATGATCAGTCAAGCTTGTACAGTCATACAGTCGGAACTAGAGGACACCCATTTCAGCTTCAGACCCCGAAAATGGAATTGAAATCCTGGGTGAACCAGTCCTGCTTTAGACCCACTTGAGGCTGACCAATGAAGTTCAGGCTCATACGAGGATAAAACATGGAATGATGGAATGAACCAACCATCTTCAGACCCAGAGGTGACTAACCAATGAAATTCAGATCGAAATAGGACGCTAAAAGCCGCAATAATTTCTTCCCAGACCTATACTTGAAAACTAGGAACCGTCATTTGAAAACTTGGATGTGATCTAGACAAGAGCAGAACTCTCAACGGCCAACAAAATGGCCATCGTTAAGCATATGTTGATATATGTAACTTTTCTTGAGCTTTGCTGGTAGATATTGCACGTTTAATACTCTTTCGATATTGAAATCAAGTCATAAAAACGGTCACAACATGTGCACATAATGTTTAGTGTGTTGGTTATTATTATTATTATTATTATTATTATTTTGTAGTCGATGGAGAGATTGCATATGAGGAAATATGTAAAATAGCGTTCTATGTTCTCGCTTTCAGTTGTTCCAAGATAAAAAAAAAGCGGCGACTTAGCAAAGGCTATTCTTTATTCTTTTAATCCTAATGTTCTTTTCCTTTTGTGCTTTATCTTTCCTGTGTTTGAGACCAGACATCTCGCCACCGTCAGGTGTCTGATGATTTAAAGTGCATTTCCATGTCTGTCATCTTTGTCTTTCCTTCATGTCCAGCGTATCTATGCACGAGTTTTTATGCACTCTAAACCGCAGTTAAACTGTCAGGCCCCAAATCCATAGCGCACATAAACATCTTTGTGATAAATGCGGTCGCCATGATTTTAACGGGAAATTCCGCGATGCCTATATTTAGCTCACACTGGAGTTTAAAAATGTGGATCTACAAATAACCGGAATAAGTACATATAAAATCGTTTAATTTATTTGCATTTCTCATTTCTTTTTTTTTTTTTTTGGTTTAAACAGAACTATATAAGTGGCTTTTTTACACAGAACTATATAAGTGGCTTTTAAAAAAAAACAAAACCATATAAGTGGTTTTTTAACAGAGCAACATGCGTGGCTTTTTTTAAACAGAACCATATAAGTGGTTTTGTTAACAGAACTATATAATGGGTCTTTTTTTAATAGAACTATGTAAGTGGCCTTTTTTTTTACAGAACCGTGTAAGTGGCTAACTGTTCGAATGAGAGGTTAATACTCGTGTGTTCCTTTTCCTATATTAGCTTTTTGTATGAAAGCTAGTTTTAAAACACAAAGGAGGGACAGCAGAAGTTCTTAAAACATGGCAAGAAAAGGCAACAGTTAGAGAATACTGCAATCACTGGAGAGCCCGGTAGGAACAAGATGTAGAGGGAGATCAAGTGAGAGTAAACCCATCTGAACGCCCTGACAAGGTGGCACGAGAGGAGAGCGGGGTGGGGACAGGAGAGTGGTAAGTTATACCTGGGGAAAGAGCGGATTGGGAGAAGCGTTGATCGCCAACAGCACGACACTTGATGAATGGATAAAGTTGTCAGATGGATAAAGTTGTCAGATGGATAAAGCTGTCAGCGAAGATTCATTCATTTGCATGTCCCTTGCGGAACTTTGCCTCCCTAACAGCACTCCTGTAGGCCTCTCGGTTGTGAGCAAGATGACCTGCCGCTGCTGCATCCATTTGCAGATCATCAACGATGTCTTGCAGCCGTCTTCGTCTTGGTCTTCCTCTCTTTCTTCTTCAGCGGAGGATGTCTTCAAATATGCATGCGTGCATGGTGGCTCGGACATTTAGAAAGAGCGAAGGTGGATAGACAAACAAGGAGGTGGCCTATACAGAAGTGAATACCAAGAGGTAGACCTAGACAACGACGGTGAGACAAGCTAGAAGAAGATACAGGCGCTCTTGGAAATCGACATTTGGCAAGGAAAGATCAAGAACAGAGAGGAATGGAGACGTGCCTTGTCAGCGGCGATGAGCCTCAATGACTTTGAAAGTTGCTGAAATCAGCAGAAGAAGAAGAAGAAGAAGAAGAAGAAACATACATATTCTCGGTGTCACGCATTCCCGCTTCTGAGACCCACCAAGAATACAGGCCCAAGCCCTGCGATGCTCTGAACCTCTTGTGGTCCTTTCGGGACCATGGGGCGTATAGAGGACCACAGGAGTAAATTCAGGAGGATCACGGGGCGGTCTTGGTGGTAGAGGCAAACGAAGAAGAAGAAGAAGAAGAAGCATACATATTCTAACAGATATTGATGGCGCCTGTTTAAAATGGCTGACAGTATATTCGTATCTATTAGTCAACTTTTTTTTTCATACCTACGGGAAGACACGCTGTGCGACACCTGGCTGTGACAACAGGTAAGCACCTGTTAAACAGGTGAGAGAATATGGAGGAAAAAATGAGATAACTACAGAGATACTCAATCCTATGGAGGTGACAGGTATTTTTAACAAAAAGAAGTACAGCATGACATGGATCTCCTAGTGTGTAATGTTTCATGTCGTTAGCTGCAAAAGCGACAGTTAAATAGATCATAAAACATGAGGGATGAGGGAGAGAAAGAAAAAAAGAAAGAAGAAAGAAAAAAAAGAAACAAAGAAAGAAAGAAAGAAAGAGAAAAGAAAGAAGAAATGAAAGGAACGGAAAGGGAAGAAAGAAAGAAACAAACAAACAAAGAAAACGAAAAGAAACAAAGAAAAGAAAGAAACAAAGGAAAGATAGAAAAGAAAGAAAAGAGAAAAAGAATCGACTTCAACATATTCTAGGGAAAATATTCTCGGTTGTCGGCCGCAGATCTTGGTATCGTCATCCACAAATGTCTGTGGTATTGGTCCATGATCATTCCAATACTTACAACTGCTTATATTCATTGTCACCTAAATAAAATTTTTAAAAAACGAGCATTAGTACGAATTCGATACAGGATACAGATTAGTATCGCATAAACAATGCCCTTGTGAAATATAGTAGTTTAGTAGCAAGTTCGCTTAATAGCAATCATTCATTCATTCATTTGCATATCCCTTGCGGAACTTTGCCTCCCAAACAGCACTCCTGTAGGCCTCTCGATTGTGGCAAGATGGCCTGCTACTGTTGCATCCATTTGCAGATCGTCAACGATGTCTTGCAGCCATCTTCGTCTTGGTCTTCCTCTTTTTCTTTTTCCCATTATGTATCCTTCCAATACGATCTTCTCTAAATTATCATGATGTTTAATGTGTCCAAAATATTTAAGTTTTCTCTCTTTAATCCTCTTTACCAGTCAGCCTTCTTCAATATTAAGCTCTTGTAGTATAGATATATTTGTTCTTTTTTTGTGTCCACGATATTTGGAGAACTCTTCTGTAGCATTTACATTCAAAGGCATTTATGTGCTTCTCAGCTGTTTTGTTAAGTGTCCAGGTCTCACAGGCATATGTTGCGATGGGAAAGATGCATGCCCTTAAAAATCTTATTTTTGTAGTTCTGTCTGCTCCTCTCCACAGATTCTTTATTTGTTTTACTTTCTGAAGAGCGATAGATGTCCTCCTTTTAATTTCCCTCATTGTATCTCCATTATTAGTTGGTAGTGATCCAAGATATTCAAAACTCTCCACTTCTTCCAGCAATACTTTTTTAAAATACCAAATATATGTGCGAGAGACACACAGAGAAGTAGATTTAGGAAATATCCCTTCTTCTTCTTCTTCTGGATTATGTGTGGGGCGAGATACTTTCTTTTGCCTAACAATGATAATGATGATGGTTATGATTAACTGTCATAGATTTCTTTGGGTTCGCCGCCATAAAGGTAAAAGTAAAGGTAATCCTGTCATGCCTTAGAGGCACATAGGGATATGGCGTAAGTGCCCATATTTTCCTTGCCCTGTCAGCACACTAGAGAGTGACATGGTCAGTATCACGCCTGGCCGCCTTTCCTTCCCCAACTCTAGAAAAAGATTTCTACAACTGGGTGACTTGGATACCTCCGGCCGGATTCGAACCCGCGACCTTCGTCATGAGAGACCAATGCTCTAACCACTTCGCCACGGTTCGCCGCCATAAAGGCCACATATATTTTCACTTCGCTTTTCAAACTCCGCCGCCGCAGTCTGGTTTCAGGGAGCACCTGCGACGAGGAGCGTTAGAGTCTGTAGAGACTATGGTTCGCCTGGCCTTGCATCGCACCGGGCATCTTATCTCCCTGGTTTGAACAGCACCAAAGGGTCACTTGTTTGGGGTAACCTACATTCGATAGGACGAAAGTCGGGGGAAGGGAAAAGGATGGGATAATGTAATCTAGTCTTTGGAATGATTCCCTTCACCCCTTCCCCTCTCTTCTACTCTCTCCTTCCTCTCTAATCCGTTCTCTCTTTCTCTCTCTTCCTTTCTCTCTCTTCCTCTTCTTTCGTTGATTCTTACATTGCATCAACTGTGTTTTTCTTAAAAGAACTTTAAAAAGTGCTACTTTCACGAGCTGTTGAAAAAAAAAAAAACACTATTGCCGCCATTCTGTAGATAATACTCGTTAGTTTTAAAGAAGTAAATAATAAAAAGCAGCAGATCAGCTTATTCATTAATTGCGGTGCCGGATAGCGTTGACGATCATGCTTTCTGCGTATGATGCATTCCATGGGTTTTTTTCTGACCAATTCTGTGAAGGACATCCTGAAGTCGCAGGCCGAACGCGTATGGGCATGCCCTGAGTGTAATGAGGCCGATCCCCAAGACCAGCAACAGAGTTACGCCCCTTATTATTATTATTTTTTTTTTTTTTACAGTTATAGCTCTGGTCAGTTCAGATGCTTTTATTTTTTTTTCTCCATACCGCTTAGTCAGCTTACTCGCATATTTCTTTTTGTCCCTTGGCCTTCCTCTTTTCCTTGTTTACCCTTGAATGTTCCAATCATTTGCCAGGTTGTCTTCTCATGACATTGTCCAAGAAATGTAACTGTCTTTTTTTTTTCCTTATAATTTTAATTAGTTCTCATTGTACTGAAACTTCTTCGGGGAGACTATCCAGAGTGTTTCCTGCATTTTGCTCCTGAACCAGATCTCTGTTGCTTCCAGCTTCTTTGTGATCTATGTAAATATCCAAGTTTTAAACCCTTACAAAAATGACTGCTGAATTTGTATCTGCTTTTCCAAAACCGCCTTTTATAGAAGCGAAAAAGGAGCCATTAATGTTATGTTATAAATTATATTAATTTAATGGATTTAATTCATTTAACTTTTTAAAAATTAATTTCATTTATAAGCACCTTCTACAGCGAAATCGCCGTCTCTGTGCTCGTTACGTAATCTGTTCAAGCTGTCACGCGGACAAACGTCATTGTCAAAGATGTCAGTCAAACTCACCTGCGTCATTGTTCACGACATCACTCTGTCTATGTCCTTTCACATCTGCGCATGCGTAATGCGCCTCTGTTTCTAGTTTGCAGAACCTGTTTTTTTTTTTTTCTGTCTTCTTCCTGTTTTGCTACGACGGTTATAAAGTTATCAGGTTGCCTGGACCCTTACCACGTACAGCTTGTGAAGTGGAATTCACAGGGTGAATATTTAACTCTAAGGGGAACGACTGAAGGTGTCGAATGACTGCGAGCGACTGGCAGGAAGTATGACGTCATAGATTAGAGAGAGAGAGAGAGAGAGAGAAGGTCAAGCTGGCCATGAGCATTTTCTGTCGGTTGGAAAAGCTGAGGTCAGGCCTGTGATATAAGGTATTTATCAACGAATTCTCGAGAAGCTTAGTGATAACAAGTGAGAGAAGCTTAGTGATAACAAGTGAGAGAAGGTTAGTGATAACAAGTGAGAGAAGCTTAGTGATAACAAGTGAGAGAAGGTTAGTGATAACAAGTGAGAGAAGGTTAGTGATAACAAATGAGAGAAGGTTAATGATAACAAGTGAGAGAAGGTTAGTGATAACAAGTGAGAGAAGGTTAGTGATAACAAGTGAGAGAAGGTTAGTGATAACAAATGAGAGAAGGTTAGTGATAACAAGTGAGAGAAGGTTAGTGATAACAAGTGAGAGAAGGTTAGTGATAACAAGTGAGAGAAGGTTAGTGATAACAAGTGAGAGAAGGTTAGTGATAACAAGTGAGAGAAGGTTAGTGATAACAAGTGAGAGAAGGTTAGTGATAACAATTACTGAAGATTGTTTAGCAAAATACGATTTACCAACTTGAAACTCAGATCGGTGGGAATATGCCTGCAATAAGTTTTAGTTGGAACAAAGATGACGACAGGCAGTTCAAGATAGGACGTGCCTCAGTGAACAGTCAGTGTATTTCTTTAATTCGGGAGTATTAATTTAACAGGGGAGACGTGTATCATACACATTTTGATTAAATGACTGTTGAAGGGAATCAAGATTATTTGCAGTGTGAGTTGTTTTGGCTGATTAGTAGAATATGTGAAGGCGGAAAGAGCTAGGACAGTGTGTTCTCTTGAATGTTTTGTATTCATGGATGCACCAGCAGCAGGGGTATCTTGCCCACAAACGAGAGGCCTACAGGAGTGCTGTTAGGGAGGCAAAGTTCCGCAAGGGGCATGCACATGAATGAATGAACTGGGGTGAATTAGACTGAGTGATATTTGATTGATGAGTTGTTTTTTTTTTATCAAACTACATGTGTATATCCTGCTGAGACCCCCTCCCTCTCCCTCCCTCTCTCTCTCTCCCTCTCTCTCTCTCTCTCTCTCTCTCTCTGCATGATGACCCAAAGAGACATGGAGACGTACAGCAGAGAAAATGCTAATAAACAAAAGACTGACCTAAAAGAAGCTGAAAAAGATGGAGATCTCGCGTGTCTTGGGCACTGAAAGACAGGAGACAGATAGAGAGAGAGAGAGAGAGAAAGAGACAGGAGAGACAGACACACACACATAGGATAGTTCTTTTTGAATTCTTTGTATACCACCATGAGCTGTAGTAGTCTTTTCTTGAATGATATCTTTGGCGGCCGACAATTTTTATACTGTTCAACTAAAACTTAACTTATGCGTCATGTTCTGCGGTCAGGTTCGTAATCTTCAATGTTCTTTGAAGAAAGAACATATGCATATATTTTAATGAAGTTTTTAACGATTTTCCCCTTTCCCTCCGCAAGTTCACTGGTTGTTCGAATCTTATGGTTGCGTTTTATTTTGTTATTTATATTTTGGTTAGTTTGATTGCGAGTTTTCTGCGTGACTAGTTAGTTGTTTGTTATGTGGGTTGTCTGGTTGATTGATTACTTTGGCGATGGGTTCGCTGTCTATATGTGTTTTGTTGTTGTTGTTGTTGTCTAGATTGATTGGGTTGGAGATTTGATGTTTGGTTGTGTTGTTTCTTGGTACGTTGAAAGATGGGTTGACTGGACGATTGATTGGCTTTGTTGGTAGATTGAGTGGTTTTGTTACTAGATTGATCGATTCCTTTGGTATAGTGATTGGTTTTATTGGTACATTTATTGGTTTTGTTGGTAGATTGGTTGGTTTTGATAGATTTTTAAAATTTTGTTGGTAGATTTATTGGTTTTGTTACTAGATTGATTGATTCCTTTGGTATAGTGATTGGTTTTGTTGGTAGATTTATTGGTTTTGTTGGTAGATTGATTGGTTTTGTTGGTAGATTGATTCTTTTTTTTTTTGTTGGAAATTTGATGTCTGACTGTGTTGCTACTAAGTGTGCTAGTTGACACGGTGACTGGTTTATCGTCAAACACAGTTTGTTTTCTTTGTCATTACCAACAATAACCTGTCATTGTACGGTTACCCGACCTCGTCATTTGTCATAAATCATCTTTTTCTAGAATGTTTGTGTATGTTGTATTTGTTTTGAGCCTGGGAATAAAAAACAAATGTATTATTTTTTTTAACTGTAAAACCATGAAATACATCGTAAATACTGCGTACACATCATCTAGGACTTTCACAGATAACTTCCACTCGTGTGATTACAGGGGGGCAGGAGTTGCAAAGTGGTTAATGCAATAATCTCTAATGATGAAGGTTGATTACTCGAATCCAGCTGGGGAGCGCCCAGGCAATCCAGCGGTAGAAACGAACACCTGCGTATTTCTGGAGTTAAGGAAGGAAAAGGCAGCCAGGTGCGATGTTGACCGCGTGACCTTTAAGTGCTCTGATAGGTCAAGAACGATGTAGATATGGAGGGCATGGCCCCTGGGTGTATCTTAGGCATTTTACAGTCATTGTTACCGTTACGGAGAAAGTTTAACTCTTTTAGCGCCCAAGTTATTTCGTCTAAGAGGTATTTGATGTCGGATTGTGCAGTCTTAGAGTCGACTAGATGATATAAAGACTTTCTTTTTTGTTTTGTTTTGTTTTGTTATTTGATGCCTTGTTTTCTCTTGATTCCTTCGGTCTTTCTACGTGAAGCTCTTGAAGTTTCCGTGGGCTCCAAAGTAGAAAAGGGTTGAAAGAGTAAATCTGCGAACAACTGTGTTATAAGTGTGCCTAAACACGGGAGGGGGGGGGGGGGTCATTGCTTTCCGCCGGCCTGCATCCCAGGCGAAAACTAGATCACGTGGATGATCACCCGGACTGCAAATGCTGCGAGGAGGAAATGAGGGCCAAAACTGAAGGCAGATAATGTCAGCCCTATGATGCCGGATCTTGTAACAAATAGCTTATTGTTGGAGTGGCCGATTATGTCAAGCAGAGTCGAGTGGTTGGTTAGGCTCTAGGCTTACTAATCTGGTGGTACCGGGTTCAAGTCCCAGCAGTGGGGGGATTTTTTTTGTCCTCGTACAAAAAGGCCCACCCCCCCCCCCCAGGGGACCACAAGCTCTTTAAAAAAAATGGGCACCAGACTAATCTGGGAAGAGGTCAGGCGTGATACTGACCACATCAGACTTTCATGTCCCGAAGGTCGTGGGAAATACGTATCCCCAATAAACCTTAATAGAGAGTAACGTTTGATAATCAAGTATATAAAAATATATGTTTGTATATCGTGTAATACTTATTGACATACTGTATACATTACATGCTCTATTTAATGTATAAAAATTGTATTTCCATCTCTCTCTCTCTCTCTCTCTCTCTCTCTCTCTCTATCTCTCTTTTTTCTTCTATTAAATCTGAGTTTGGACGAGTTTATGACTCGTTTACAATAGAGTTGCAGACATCTTGAATTCATTTTTTCTATTTCAGAGTCTGCCTGCAGCGAGGGTAACAGCAGACATTTAGTTAACAAAGACATTCAAATCGCTAAAATATGTTTGATGTGGCGGGCGGGCGGGAATGGGGGGGGGGGAGGGTGTTGGGTGGGGGACATATGCGCACTGGTTTTTCTTTTTTTGTGAAGATTTTCTGCATCCAAGTGCAGCCCCCTTTTGTTCGCTTTTGGCTGCCACACAGAGCCCCTGCACGTGGCTGCTCTGTCGGGCACCTGCTGCCCGTGCACACAGACCTCCAGATCTGCTGACACCGAGAGAAAGGATCGCCATAGAAAGAACTTATGGGCCCCATCGAAATGAGTTCTTGAAAAAAAAAAAAAATGGGCGGTTTTCAGCACTTTAGTACATTGTCGCTCAGGGCAATAGAAATAATCGGAACAAAGACAAGGCAAGACAACAGTTTTATATTAGTGGGACAAAAGTCAGAAGAAATCAATTGCCTTTCTTTTTTTTTTTAATTCATAAAGTCCTCCTCCTTGTGCGTTTCTCATAATTTAGTTGAGGTTTGTGCGTGTGTGTAACAAAGGAAAGGAAAGAGAGAAACGTTGTTTTCTATCGTTTTTTTTTTTTTGGTGGAACTTGCTCGCACTTTTAAAGAGAAATCACTAAATCTGAAGAAGACTGCATAACCGCAGGCAGGCATTGTGGTTTCGGCTTTATTTATAATCATCATTATCATTTATAGAGGTCAAGGTTAGCAGCTCTACCCTAAGTGAAATAGACAAATAGTCAGAAATGTGTGGTGCAGTTTTAAAAAATGGTGTTTTTTTTTTTTTTTTAGATGGAAGAAAGAAAACATGAGAAGGAATGGTAAAAGAGACAATGAGATGAGCGCGTAGAAATATAAAATAAACAGTAATGAACCAATATTTCGGCGAAATATCTTTTGTCGAGGAAGACGAAAATAACGAAACATTAAATAGTATTTACCTAGTAGAGATCCTCTTGGCTAGGACGTCAAGCAAATAATGTGGCTAGATAGTGAGGCTAGGACGTCAAACAAATAATGTGGCCAGATAGATTCAGGCTAGGACGTCAAACAAATAATGTGGCTAGATAGTGAGGCTAGGACGTCAAGCAAATAATGTGGCCAGATAGATTCAGGCTAGGACGTCAAACAAATAATGTGGCTAGATAGTGAGGCTAGGACGTCAAACAAATAATGTGGCTAGATAGTGAGGCTAGGACGTCAAACAAATAATGTGGCTAGATAGTGAGGCTAGGACGTCACACAAGTAATGTGGCTAGATAGTGAGGCTAGGACGTCACACAAATAATGTGGCTAGATAGTGAGGCTAGGACGTCAAACAAATAATGTGGCTAGATAGAGTCAGGCTAGGACGTCAAACAAATAATGTGGCCAGATAGATTCAGGCTAGGACGTCACACAAATAATTTGGCTAGATAGTGAGGCTAGGACGTCAAGCAAATAATGTGGCCAGATAGATTCAGGCTAGGACGTCAAACAAATAATGTGGCTAGATAGTGAGGCTAGGACGTCACACAAATAATGTGGCTAGATAGTGAGGCTAGGACGTCAACAAATAATGTGGCCAGATAGATTCAGGCTAGGACGTCAAACAAATAATGTGGCTAGATAGTGAGGCTAGGACGTCACACAAATAATGTGGCTAGATAGTGAGGCTAGGACGTCAAACAAATAATGTGGCCAGATAGATTCAGGCTAGGACGTCAAACAAATAATGTGGCTAGATAGTGAGGCTAGGACGTCAAACAAATAATGTGGCTAGATAGTGAGGCTAGGACGTCACACAAATAATGTGGCTAGATAGTGAGGCTAGGACGTCAAACAAATAATGTGGCTAGATAGTGAGGCTAGGACGTCAAACAAATAATGTGGCTAGATAGTGAGGCTAGGACGTCAAACAAATAATGTGGCCAGATAGATTCAGGCTAGGACGTCAAACAAATAATGTGGCTAGATAGATTCAGGCTAGGAAGTCAAACAAATAATGTGGCTAGATAGTGAGGCTAGGACGTCAGACAAATAATGTGGCTAGATAGTGAGGCTAGGACGTCAGACAAATAATGTGGCCAGATAGAGTCAGGCTAGGAAGTCAAACAAATAATGTGGCTAGATAGTGAGGCTAGGACGTCAAACAAATAATGCGGCTAGATAGTGAGGCTAGGACGTCAGACAAATAATGTGGCCAGATAGATTCAGGCTAGGACGTCAAACAAATAATGTGGCTAGATAGTGAGGCTAGGACGTCAAACAAATAATGTGGCTAGATAGTGAGGCTAGGACGTCACACAAATAATGTGGCTAGATAGTGAGGCTAGGACGTCAAACAAATAATGTGGCTAGATAGTGAGGCTAGGACGTCAAACAAATAATGTGGCTAGATAGTGAGGCTAGGACGTCAAACAAATAATGTGGCCAGATAGATTCAGGCTAGGACGTCAAACAAATAATGTGGCTAGATAGATTCAGGCTAGGAAGTCAAACAAATAATGTGGCTAGATAGTGAGGCTAGGACGTCAGACAAATAATGTGGCTAGATAGTGAGGCTAGGACGTCAGACAAATAATGTGGCCAGATAGAGTCAGGCTAGGAAGTCAAACAAATAATGTGGCTAGATAGTGAGGCTAGGACGTCAAACAAATAATGCGGCTAGATAGTGAGGCTAGGACGTCAGACAAATAATGTGGCTGGACAGAGATACGAAGGAATGAGAATCACAGAGAAAGAAAACTATTGGCTGAAAAAATGACAGAATAAAAATATAGCCCAGGGGGCCACTCTTCGGGCCCAGTGTTATCCAATTATCTAATACCACATTCTCCATACAGCACAACTAGTGGCTAAGTGGACAGAGACGGAGGTGACGCACGTGGGATTAGTTTGAATACCATGTACAGGTGGGTAAATACAAGAGAGTGCCATACGGGAAAGCGTAGTTGAATAAGAAGCTTTGTTAGGAGGGTCGTACCTTCGTGGCTGCATACCTCCGGGGTGGCTCATCTGTCTTTTGTTATTGGTCTATGTAAATATCCTCACACGCTCTATATACTATGGAACACATAATCATTTTCTTCTTCTTCCTCTTCTACTTCTCCCTCGTACTCTTAATCTTCTTACTCTTCCTCTTCCTCTTCTTCCTCTTCCTCTTCCTACTTTTCCTCTTCCTACTCCTCCTCTTACTCTTCTTCCTCTTCTTACTCTTCTTCTTCTTACTCTTCTTACTCTTCTTCCTCTTCTTCTTCTTCTTCCTCTTCTTACTCTTCTTCCTCTGTTTCTTCTTCCTCTTCCTCCTCTTCCTCTTCATCCTCTTACTCTTCTTCCTCTTCCTCTTCTTACTCTTTTTCCTCATTCCTCTTCTTCCTCTTCTTACTCTTCTTCTTCTTACTCTTCTTACTCTTCTTCCTCTTCTTCTTCTTCTTCCTCTTCTTACTCTTCTTCCTCTGTTTCTTCTTCCTCTTCCTCCTCTTCCTCTTCATCCTCTTACTCTTCTTCCTCTTCCTCTTCTTACTCTTTTTCCTCATTCCTCTTCTTCCTCTTCTTACTCTTCTTCCTCTTTTTTCTTATTCCTCTTTTTCTTCTTCCTCTTCAGTATCCCCGGAACTGTGATCTGGTATCATTTCCCGCCGATGCTGTAAGGACGTTAAGCCACAACATCACGTCGGATTGAGAGCGGGTTATGGCATTTTTTTTTCCCCTCAGCCTCTAAGTGGAGCTAAAAATCAGGGGGGAGTATACAATGCTTCTTTAGCAGACTCCACCACTAAGAGGACTGTGGCTATCCTTCCCACTTTTAGTCAGGGTAGGCTTGTTACTGGGGGTGGGGGTACGAATGAAGAAGTGGCACAGGGTCTTGGTCAGTCATGGGTCGCCAACCCCGAACTCTGCCTCAACAATGGGTCGCACGGAAATCGTCGGAACACGACCATAGAGAGAGAGAGAGAGGATTGTTAAACATTGAGAAGAACCATCTGAGACAGCTAGGTCCGGTTGACAATGTCACGCTCTGTGGTTCTGTTCAAGAACTACAAAGAACAGTGCAGTTTATACAAGAGCCAGTGCTGCATATAAAGACTATAAACGCAGAAGGAGGAGGAGAAGAAGTAGAAGAAGAAGAATATGGTCATCATCATTTGTACTTTCCTTAGTTATATATATATATATATATCTGAACCTTAAATGCCCAGGGTACATGGGGCTTCCGCAAGGGTTTTCCACAAATGCCTGTGTTATATATATATATATATAGTTTTATGCATTTCGTGGCCGTCTTTCTTGCAAGCTAAAGAGTTAAGTGTTTAATTTTTCGTCTATTTGTCGAGTTTTGATTTGTTGTGTTGTTTTGTTATGTGATCCTTGGGGGAAAAAAAGGCTTTTGCCGAAATATTAGATTGTTGTATTTTCTTCACGTACGCCTGCTTCTCTTATTTCTTAGGGGATTCTTTCCAGATGTCTTGTTCCTCATCGGTTTCTTCAGATTTTTTGTAAAACTGAAGCATACACCTCTGTCTGCGTTTAATGCTAGAGACAGCTTCATCGCAGTCGTCGTTTCTCTTATCTAATACCATCTTGCTTACAACCGAGAGGCCTACAGGAGAGCTGTTAGAGAGGCAAAATTACACAAGGGACATGGGAAATGACTGACTGACTGATACCATATCAAAGAATATTGTTTAAAGGTTTTCTTTTTTCCTGTATCAATCTGATGATCTCTTCAGCGCTCTTTCACTTCTTCATCTTCGTCCTTCTTTTTAAACCATCAGTAATTCTACTTTCTTCTATATGTTTTTTTTAAAGTTATTTTGAAAAATCTGATACGGTTTATCTGCTTGAAATTCTGCCAGTCGTCAGCATTTCTGTGCGGGTATCAACAGACTGTGACCGACGGAGTAATCGCCACCCAGAATTCCCTGCGGCGTCTTGGGAGTCAATAAACAATTCTCTCCACTTCTCACGGTCTGCAGCCAGCCACTGTATTGCGCTCGTCACTCTCTGCTTCAATAACTTTCTATCAGATTACTACTATTAAGTCGGATCTGTCTTCCAGCGTCCATCGCATGTTTTTGTTGTTGTTGTGTTGTTGTTGTTGTCGTCGTCGTTGTTGTTGTTGTCGTTGTTGTTGTTGTGTTGTGGTTGTTGTTGTGTTGTTGTTGTTGTGTTGGTGTCGTTGTTGTTGTTGTGTTGTTGTTGTTGTTGTGTTGTTGTTGTTGTTGCTGTTGTTGCTGTTGTTGCTGTTGCTGTTGTTGTTGCTGTTGTTGTTGTTGTTGTTTTTAATAGCAAAGACGTTGGGGGATATTTTCAAAGCTCATGTCCAGGCCTTCTGGTTCTAGTACTGAAAGTATATGGAGATCATATGGTTCAATTTGGATAGAAAGAGTGAGGAAAGTGAGCAGAAATAAGAATGAGACAGAAAGCAAGATAGTCAGTCAGTCAGTCATTTGCTTGCCCCTTGCGGAACTTTGCCTCCCTAACAGCTCTCCTGTAGGCCTCTCGGTTGTAAGCGAGATGCTCTGCTGCTCATGCATCCATTCGCAGATTATCAACGATGCCATGCAGCCATCTTCGCCTTGGTTTTCCTCTCTTTATTTTTTCTCTTTATATACCCTTCAAGACGGTCTTCTCTAAATTATCATGGCGTTTAACGATAAACAAGATAAGCATGTATAAATGAAGAACATACAACAATCCAATATTTCGGCAAACGTCTTGTTTCAAGGATCACATTAAAAAAAAACAACAACACAGCAGTTAAAAACATGAAAAGTAGACGGAAAATTAAACACTTCTCATTGTTTTTGGTATTCTAACTACAAGAAAGATAGGCACAGTGTCATCACTCGTTCTGTATGTTGTAAAACATGTGTCTACCTTTATTGCTAGAACAAGTTTTACCGCAGGTTAGCGGAAGAGTCGTATGCTCTACAATTACTATGTCTCTCATTTCCTTATATCAGGCAAGTGATGTGATAAACATTTATGCATAAACTACGTGAGTCTGTTCACTTTTTTTGTTCCGTATGTTCTCCAGATTCAAATTTTAAACCGCAATATACGCTAAATATAGCCATGCCGTCATTTCCCTGGAAAAGTAATAGACCGCGGTTTTGTATTGCTAATAAGTAAATGTAAAGATAGTCCCATAGCAAATGCCGTAGGGGATGAAGCGTTAGAGACCTCATTATGCTGGGCCAGTGTATGGAGGTAGGGTGGCCAGTTCCTTTCCTCGCTGCCTTTCCTTCCCAGATTTTCTCTGGTGCCCATTTTACGAGGCTGGATTGACTTCGGGGCGGTATTGGTCGGAAAAATAAATCCTGCTGAGCTGGGGATTCGAACCCTCGACCATTAGGTTGCTGGACGAGTGCTCTAACCACTAAACTAGCCGCTCCCTTGTGTATTGTTAGACCTCGAAAAAAAAGTCGTAGACGAAGAAGTTTTTTTTAGACATGAGAGGAAGAGAGAAGTGACAAAATAGTACCTAGGATTTGAACCACAGACTCCAGTAAGACGAGCAACCGTCTAGCCACGAAAATTTGGCGCATTAATAAACTTCGCTATCTTGCACTCCTGGAAAAAAAATGAGGGACGTGTTTTATTATGAGATTGTTTATGTGGTATTAGGTGTTTTTGGCCCGGTGGTATACTGCTTGTGTTTAACAACTCACCCTTCTTACATTCATGATGAAGCCAGTGAACTGTGACGTTCATGATGAAGCCAGTGAATTGTGACATTCATGATGAAGCGAGTGAAGTGTGACGTTCATGATGAAGCCAGTGAACTGTGACATAAATGATGAAGCCAGTGAAGTGTGACGTTAATGATGAAGCCAGTGAACTGTGACATTCACGATAAAGCTAGTGAACTGTGACATTCATGATGAAGCCAGTGAACTGTGACATTCATGATGAAGCCAAAGAACTGTGACATTCATGATGAAACCAGTGAACTGTGACATTCATAATGAAGCCAGTGAAGTGTGACATTCATGATGAAGCCAGTGAAGTGTGACATTCATGATGAAGCCAGTGAACTGTGACATTCCTGATGAAGCCAGTGAACTGTGACATTTATGATGAAGACAGTGAACTGTGACAACCATCAACTGGACAGCCTGTAATCCTGCCCGCAGCGCCACGAGGAGATGGGACGGCGAGGGCACCGATGTATGAGAGAGAGAGAGAGAGGGGATCTATATGTAGTATGTGACTACGGTATATTAGCAATCGTCTGATGTAGCTGAATGAGGCGCCCTACAGCTGTTGTGCCACACACTCACGCCCCTTCACTCACACCAGAGAAAGAAAAACACAACAGTGCCACCGTCTTGTCAGGGATCCTCAGTTCATTGAGTGACATGGATGACCCAGATGGTGAGCAGTTCCCAAGATGTTCGACAAGTGACCACAGTGTACCATACGCAGTGGCAAGTGAAGAAACAATCGTATAACAAGGGCGTGAGCTGATGATGGAGCAAAATATTACTCAACAATGACATACATATCATATGAACAAAGAACGAACGAATATACTATATTTTCAAAAGGTTAAGAAAAGGGCACGCAGGCCCGTCTAACATCTGCCCTCCATCATACAGCTTTCACTCAGTCACAGTCATTCAGTATTTGTTACTGAGCATAATAATCATGAAGAAACAATTAAATGATTACATAAAAAATAATAAACTTATCTCATGCCCATACACTCCACACTCTGATTTATGCAAAACCATTAAATAAACTTACATTCTTACGTACATTCATTCAAACTAACAAATTTAAGGAAAAAGCAGCATTAAAAATTACACAAACCACGCCATACTTTAAACTACTTTAGACTATGCTTAAGGAGGCATATAGTCCATATCAAACAGATATCAACAAAGTTTGACGTTATAAGAACGAATATTACTTATAAGTTTTATATGAATTGGTAAACTGAACAAGGAGTAGATAAATATGATGATGAAGATGAACATGAACAAAAAAATCTTATCCGAAACACACAAACAAACAAAAAGTCTTATCAATCAGTCAATCAACCAAGTGCCGTGCCGCGTGGCGTAGGCGATCATTTCTCTCCACAATTCCCTGTCTTTAGACTTGATTATGAGATCCGCTGGTGACTTTTTTCCTATGCACACTGGCACACCATCCAGTAACTTCTTTCTCTGCCTTCCTCTGTCTCTTTTCCCCTCAATTTTTCCACTTGCCAGAGTGTGTTCCAATTTTCCTCTTCTCAGAAAATGTCCTACAAATCTCGCTTGTCTGCCTCTGATCTTTGCTATAATTTGTTTTTTAAACTCCGGCCTCTCTTAAGACTTCTTTGTTGGTTTTACCAAAAAGTAAAAAAAAAAACCAAAAAAGTCTTATAAGCAAACAATAAGAAACAAACGTTTTATCTAACACAATCGCTAATGTCATTACACACTTACACAAACTCATTCTCACTCATTCCCATACCACCATCACACTTCTATACACTACAGCCATACCCTCTCTGAGCGATAGCAGACAAAATACTTCAGACTTAACTAACAGCCTGCAGAGAAAGATTACCTCTTTCATCCCCTTCCCCCCCCCCCCCCCAAGACTGCATCCGGTTACAAAACACCGGCCATAGGAGCAGGTGAGCTAAGGTAAAGCAGGTATTTAACCTCGCGTCTGACTATGTACAGTCAGTCAGTCATTTGCATGTCCCTTGCGGAACTTTGCCTCCCTAACAGCTCTCCTGTAGACCTCTCGGTTGTAAGCAAGATGCCCTGCTGCAGATCCATCAACGATGTCTTGCAGCCATCTTCGCCTTGGTCTTCCTCTCTTTCTTTTATTCCCATATGTACCCTTCCAAGACGGTCTTCTCTAAATTATCATGACGTTTAACGTGACAAAAATATTTCAGTTTTCTCTGTTTAATCCTCTTTACTAACCGACCTTCTTCAATATTAAGTTCTTGTAGTATGGATATATTTGTTCTTTTTTGTGTCCATGATATTTGAAGGATTCTTCTATGGCATTCATGTGTTTCTCAACTGTTTTGTTAAGTGTCCAGGTCTCATAGGATAGATGCATGCCCTTAAAAAAATTTATTTTTGTAGTTCTGTCTGTTCCTCTCCACAGAAATTGTTTTACTTTCTGAAGAGCGATAGATGTCCTCCTTTTAATCTCCCTCATTGTATCTCCGTTATTAGTTAGTAATGATCCAAGATATTCAAAACTCTCCACCTCTTCCAATCATGTACACTAGGGGGGGATAATCACGGTACATTACCCGAACGGATACGTGGCGATGACAGAATGACCATCTGATCTATAGAACTTCCTGCGTCAGGATCTAGATCTCCCCCCCCCCCCCCCCCACAAACCTCTAAACTAGGATAAATTCTAACCTACACCATCACATTACATTAGCTAAAGGTATGAAACAGAAACTGTATCCGCGCCATTAAGGTATGTTGGGGACACAGTGTTAGGCCCCTATCTCCAACACCTTCGGCACATGAAAGTTGTGATGTGGTCAGTATCACACCCGGCTTCATTTACCTTCCCAGATTTCTCTGATACCCGTTTTTAGAGGCTGGGTGAACCCCAGGGCGTGTGTGTATGTATGTGTATGTGTGTGGGCGCGCGCGCGCGCCAGAAAAAAAAAATCTCACTACTGGGACTTGAACCCGGTACCATAAGCTCAGTAAACCGAATGCCTAACCACTCAGCTAACCAGGCCGGCCTAGGTTAGGAAGTTCAGCCTAAATGGGTAAACTGTCACTTATAATGTTATGCCTAGCGATCATACCAAACACTTTAAAACGTGTGACTTTATGAGTGTTGACTGGTTCATTTTCAATAACTCTTAAATTTAGTATTCAATTCTGGCCATGCCATCAGGCCGACGGTTCAAACGCTGTTATGGTAAGGAAACACAGCTGCTGTAGGTAAGGAAACACAGCTGCTGTAGGTAAGGAACACAGCTGCTGTAGGTAAGGAAACACAGCTGCTGTAGGTAAGGAAACACAGCTGCTGTAGGTAAGGAAACACAGCTGCTGTAGGTAAGGAACACAGCTGCTGTAGGTAAGGAAACACAGCTGCTGTAGGTAAGGAAACACAGCTGCTGTAGGTAAGGAAACACAGCTGCTGTAAGGAACACACATATTACAAGCAGCTTTACAGAACATACCGTCTGAATGTAAAAACACATCTGGCCATATGGGCAGCAGACAGATATTGAAAAACGCATACAGTTATCAATCAATCAATCAATCATTCAGTCAATCAATCTCCAAAGCTCCTCCTCCAGAGCATAAGCCACAGGCAAAGACTTTCCAATCATTTCTATCTTAGACCTTCTCAGAGTCACTTCTACAAGCTTCCTTGTATCCCGTCTTTATATGTTTTTGGTCCTCTAAGGTTTCACTTCTAAGGTTTTCATGTTAGAAACCAGAAATGAGTTGTAGAAAGCAGAGACTAGTATAAGAAACACCAAAAATAAAGTTGTTCTTTTTTAAAAAAATAATATAACAGTTATAGGAAAGACGTGAAGTTATATAGTTGCAATGAGGGAAATTAAAAGAAGGACATCTATCGCTCTTCAGAAAGTAAAACAACTGAAGAATCTGTGGAGATGAACAGACAGAACCACAAAAATAAGATTTTTAGGGCAAGCATCTCTCCTATCGCAACATATGCCTGTGAGACCTGGACACTTAACAAAACAGCTGAGAAACACATAAATGCCTTTGAATGTAAATGCTACAGAAGAGTTCTTCAAATATCATGGACACAAAAAAAAAGAACAAATATATCCATACTACAAGAACTTATTATTGAAGAAGGTTGGCTAGTAAAGAGGATTAAGTAGAGAAAACTTAAATATTTTGGACATATTAACATGAGAATTTAGAGAAGACGTCTTGGAAGTAAAATAGGAAAAAGAAAGAGAGGAAGACCAAGGCAAAGATGGCTGCAAGACATCATTGATAATCTACAAATTGATGCATCAGCAGAAGGGCCATCTTGCTCACAGCCGAGAGGCCTACAGGAGAGCTGTCAGGGAGGCAAAGTTCCGCAAGGGACATGCAAATGACTGAGTGACTATAGAAAAGACATGAAGTTATAGATACAATAGTAAGGTATAGATAAAGTTATAGGGAAAATAAAAACGTTATAGTCTAAATACAAAGGTGCTGAAAAAACACAAAACAGTAGGGAAAACACGAAGATTTAATTAAAACGCAAAGTTAAAAAGGTAAACATGAAATTACATGGAAGAAAATTCAAATAAACTCACATAGAAAGCACAGAATTATAATCTAAACATGAAATTACATGGCTAAAAAATTCAAACAAACGTACAGAGAAAACACAGAATTATACCGAAAACATGAAATCACACAGCAAAAGAAAAAAAAAAGTTACCGGGAACACACACTGTTATAAGAAAAACACAAAGTTAAAGGTAACATCATCATCATCATCATCATCAGGTGCCGTGCCGACTGGCGTTGGCTATTATGCTTCTCCAGAGTACCCGATCCTTCATGCAGGCCATCAGTTCAGTTGGTGATCTCCTCTCAACAAGGTAACATAACTATAACAAAAAAAAGCACACAATTGCAAGGAAATCAAAGCAGTTCTTCTACTTTGGAGAAAAAGAATAGGAAAAAAAAAAACACACACACACAGGAAAACAATACAGGAAAACATTCCTAAACGAAGACTCTTTAATAAGGGGAGTATTTTTTTTTCCCGTTTTCCCGTTACATGATACATCATGTCTACCAAACCTCGGTGACTTAACTCAGTATTCTTGCTGGTCATGATATTGGTGCTACTAAACGATAACAAACAGTGCTGTTATGCATCACAAACCCAAGCCCATAGTCTTAACCTCGGGCCCTTTCCTCTTTCCCTCCCTCCCCCTCCCTTCTCCATTTTGCACGGTCCCTGCAATTTATTATAACACAGGTTGTGTAACAGGGGTGAAATTTAAAAAAAAAACAAACTTGCTGCTTTAAGTTTTATAATACAAGGAAGTTATCATGCAGATGTTGGCTGGGAGGGGCGGGCTGGTAGGGGTTGTTGTTGGGGGGGGGGGAGTGTTGAGGGTGAGACTAAGCCGTGGATGATTGCTCCCTCATCCATAAAACTTACTCCTCACACTCCTTCCCCCCCCCCCCCCCAACCCCACGGGGTCAGATGCTTGTGGTTTGTGCGAGGAAATGTCACGCCGCCCCGCAGCCTATTTTTAAACTGGGTCACCAAGTCTTTTATGTCAACTGCTTGCACCGACCAGGTCTGTGTCTGCTAGGACAAACCACTGAAACCACACCACCACCACAACCACCACCACCACCGCCACCGCCGCCGTCGCCCCTCTCTCCTTCCCTGGCGGGGAAGATTACGCAGCAGAGAACTAATGTACAACATACGTTGTCTGGCTTGTTAAACCTATCATCATCATCATCATCATGATCACGTTCCGTTTTTTCTCTCTCCCTTCATCTTCTTCTTAATCTAGTTAGCGGGGTAGGGGTATCCCTATCAAAGGAGAACTAAGACCACCCCCCCCCATAGCGGGGTAGGGGTATCCCTATCAAAGGAGAACTAAGACCACCCCCCCCCATAGCGGGGTAGGGGTATCCCTATCAAAGGAGAACTAAGACCACCCCCCCCCATAGCGGGGTAGGGGTATCCCTATCAAAGGAGAACTAAGACCACCCCCCCCATAGCGGGGTAGGGGTATCCCTATCAAAGGAGAACTAAGACCACCCCCCCTCCACCACCCCCGTGCTTACCTCCGTTAGTCTACGAGACAGCCGTGGACAAGGTGGGGTACCCGTAAGACGCCTCATTACCTCATTTAATCCACGGGACACCCTTGGGCAAGGTGGAGTACCCATAAGACGCCTCCTTACCTCAGTTAGTCTGCGACACGCCCCCTCCTCCCCCCCCCCCTCTCCAATCAGGGTGACGTGAAGCCATGGGAGCAGGTGGTGGATGGAATGGGAGAGCAGCCGAGAGATAATGTTGGTTATGGTCACCATTCTATGATGATAATGCAGATGATGGCAATGCAGGGACAAGAATCAAATAGATTACATTTTAGTGCAGAGAAGGTGGAGATCAAGTATAACATCAGCAAAAACTTTACCAGGTGCTGATTGTGACACGGACCATGATTTATTAATTGCAGACATGAAGATAAAGATAAAAAAAGACAGGGGATTAAGACCACTCCGCTTCGACTTTATAAAAATACCAGAACAATACGGTATAGAAGTGAAGAACCACTTCGAGATACTGATGGCTGTACAGGATGGATGAGATGGCACCAGATGAACTGGCTACGCAGGCAAGAGATATCTTAATAACAGCAGCTAAAGACATAGTTCTGGTAAATAAAACACAAAAGAATGAATGGATTACAACAGCCATACTAATAAAACAACATAGAGAAATGAAGACGAAATGGAAAGTGAATGAATGAATGAATAATCTTTATTTTTCAAGGGTAAAGAATTGGGCACGCAGGCCCGTCTTACATTCTGCCCTTCATCACTCCATCCCTCATTGACAGATAACAAGGATGAATATAAATCTTTCACAAAAGAAGTACGAAGAAACATAAGAAAAAAAAAAGAAAAAAACAATACGTACAAGATTGTTGTGAAAGAATAGAAGGACATCAGAAGTGTGGAATAGATAGCCAAATGTTTAAAGAAATGAAGACATTGACGAAAAATGTCACACCTAAACTAAATGTAATTTGCGATGAGATGGGGAATACCTTGACAGAGACAGAGGAAATTCTAGAAAGATGGAAGGAATATTGCAGAGGAATGTATGAAACAACCGACTGTGAAAGCAGAAATCAACAGTATGAATATGCTATACCTTATCATGCACTATGTAAAAAGATATGGTATTCAGGTATTTGGCCAGAAGAATACAAAAGAGCTGTGTTCATACCACTACCGAAATAGGTTAACTTGAAATTGTGCACAAACTACAGAACCATTGCCCTGATTAGTCATGCCAGTAAAATGATGGTACGAGAAGAGATTAAAATTAAAAAGTGATGTCATAATGGAAATAGCGTGAACCAACTCCAGTGTTAAACAGAAGAAAAAGCGGGAGATAAAACTCTGGTGTTAAACAGAATAGAAAGCGGGAGATAAAACTCCGGTGTTAAACAGAACAAAAAGCGGCAGATAAAACTCCGGTGTTAAACAGAACAAAAAGTGGGAGATAAAACTCCGGTGTTAAACAGAACAAAAAGTGGGAGATAAAACTCTGGTGTTAAACAGAACAGAAAGCGGAGGATAAAACTCTGGTGTTAAACAGAACAAAAAGCGGGAGATAAAACTCCGGTGTTAAACAGAACAAAAAGTGGGAGATAAAACTCCGGTGTTAAACAGAACAAAAAGTGGGAGATAAAACTCCGGTGTTAAACAGAACAGAAAGCGGAGGATAAAACTCTGGTGTTAAACAGAACAAAAAGTGGGAGATAAAACTCCGGTGTTAAACAGAACAGAAAGCGGGAGATAAAACTCCGGTGTTAAACAGAACAAAAAGTGGGAGATAACTCAAGTGCTAAAAAGAACCACAAAAAAGCGGGAACTAACTCCCATGTTAAACAGAATAAAAAGCGGGAGATAACTCCATTGTTAAACAGAACAAAAAGCGGGAACTAACTCCGGTGTTAAACAGAAGTAGCAGAGAGCGACTCTAAGCTGAAATACTTGCGCTAGGGCTGGCGATCCAAAGATGATCAAGACCCTATTCTAGTTTCGCGTGGCACCCCTAAAAATAGACAGTAAAATGTCCACGTGAGTGAAAAGCGCGAACTCGTTTCTAAAAATTACCCCGAGCTGAAACGATGTGTATCGGACTTACAAGGCCGCAACACAACCAGCGGCCATTTTGAGGACGGAAGCTAGAGGAAATAAAGACTGTAATCACCGGGTAGAAAGCATTGAAAATCGGAAGTTTTGGAAGCAGATCACACAAGAAGTGGACGGGTGGAATAACGGAAACGCTGAATATCTCCTTGTATGAATGGACATTAAACGTCATGATAATCTAGAGAAGACCATCTTGGAAGGGTACATAATGGGGAAAAGAGAGGAAGACCAAGGCGAAGATGGCTGCATGACATCGTTGATAATCTGCGAATGGATGCATCAGCAGCAGGCCATCTTGCTCACAACCGAGTGGCCTACAGGAGAGCTGTTAGGGAGGCAAAGTTCCGCAAGGAACATGCAAATGAATGAATGAATGGAAACTCCAGAACCCCGCCAGCAGTAACCTATGTCCTACTGCATGTAGACATTCTTGTTTCTCCTTGGGAGTTCAGTCGTACGCCATGGACAAACTCGTATAGAAGCTTATCGGTCATTTCTTTAACTATATTGTTCCTGCTGTTCACATCATCTCTCTCTCTCTCTCTCTCTCTCTCTCTCTCTCTCTCTCTCTCTCTCTGTCCCTGCAGACAGTCGTAGGATATCATGTCCTTCCATAACCCTCGATCCCTTGTGCATCTCAACTGGCTTGTCAGTGAGCATTTCCCATGTCTGGGTGCCAAACAATCAAACATCTTCTCTCTCTGTCTACCTCTGCCTCTTCTACCTCCGATCCTCCCTGTTACCTTTAGGTGCTCAAGCCCGCCCCTCCTCCAAACGTTCCCCACACATTTAGACTGTCCTTTTCTGATCTTCATTATAATTCTATGGATGCATCAGCAGCGGGCCATCTTGCTCACAACCGAGAGGCCTTACAGGAGTGCTGTTAGGGAGGCGAAAGTTCTACATGGGACATGCAAATGAATGAATTAATGAATGAATTATAATTCTCCTCGTTTCTGATGCCTCTTTCAGAACTTCCTTGTCCGATTCTCTCGCTGTCCATGCTGCCTTCAGCAGTCTTCTTACTTGCGTCATCAGAGATGTACTGAATATTCTACTGTAATTCGTATTCGACCGAATAATAACAACAAGATTTTAATATTCGTATTCAGAACCGCCTAAATGTTATAACCAGTGTAGTCGCTCACCTGGTTATCTGTTTCTATTCACTGTGACTTCCCCACCCCCCCCCCCCCCCAATCCCCTGAAACCCTCTGGGCCCACCATTAAAACAACGGGGGAAAATTTAAAAAAACGAGGCCCAAAGCAATGTATCGGCTATACCTTCCTGTCACTGATCCCTGCTCATAACTGGAAAATATTCAAACAGTTTTTGGGTTTTTTTAAATAGCCAAGTACTTGAACTAATTCCGGAATATTTAATGTTGTATATTTGGTTAGTTTGACAATGAGGCTGAAGTAATGTTTTTTTTTTAATATCTATTCATTTCTCTCGTTATCATGCCAGCCTTTCCACTTTCATTCATTGGTCTAACATTCCAACATGCAGTTGTAAAAAGGTGTCTTGGTATTCAGTTGGAATGCCGATTCTGTAGCTTCCTTTCCTTTTTTTAGTCATGTCAAGGAAGTGGAGGTGGATTGGCTACACTCTTGAGAAAACCCGACACCAGCATAGCGAGACAGGCATTGACATGGAATCCTCAAAGAAATAGAAAACGAGGAAGACCTAGGCTTAATTGGGGAAGAGAAATTGTGACAGTGCTCAGAGATAAGGGATACACATGGAAGGATATAGAGAGGATATGTTGTTCTTGTTGTTCGTCCATCGTCTTCGGTGATGACCACATCTTCATCTAGGTCTAAATAGGGTGAGGTATTGAAGATGAATGCTGTGGCTAGCGCTTTATTTGGTTTATAGTGAGGGAGAGTTGCGCATATTCGTCAGCCTCACTCTCTCTTCGTGATCTTAGAGAGGATATAGAGAGGGTATATGGAACAATTCCAAGAACAGGGATGACTGGAGAGCCGTTATCCATGGCCTATACTTTTAAGGGAGCGAAAGGCGATGATGATGATGATAATGATGATGATGATGAAAGTAATGTTTTACGTGTTTGTCGCTGTTAAATTAATATTACATAATTATTACTAATTAGCAACGTCCTAGCAAGGGTGTGTAATGTGACTCCAGGAGATAACGTATAGTTTTTTTTACGTTTAGTTTTAAATATAGTTTAATTAGAGATAACCCGAATACTAAGTTTTTTAAATATTCGGCTGTAATTCGGCTATGACCTTCTTGGCTGCCGAATTCGAATGCGAATACGAGCAGTAGTTTCAGACGAGCGTGAGTACTCATCAGAATGCAAATATGAAAATGATACCACTTCTTTTTTAGACGTTTGACGATAAATTTTAAACTTTATAAATATTTGTTTCTTACAGGAAGTAAAACACTATTTTAGACGTTTGATGGTAAATTGTAGACTTCATATTTGTTTATTACAAGAAATAAAGCACTATTTTAGACGTTTGACGGCAAATTTTAGACTTTATAAATATTTGTTTCTTACAAGAAGTAAAACACTATTTTAGACGTTTTACTGTAAATTTTAAACTTTATAAATATTTGTTTCATACAGGGAGTAAAACACTATTTTAGACGTTTGATGGTCAGTTTTAGACTTTATTTGTTTCTTACAAGAAGCAAAACACTATTTTAGACGTTTGAGGATATAGTGGATTCTATCTATTTAAACATTTTTTGTGTTTCCTTTAAGTTTTCGTCTCGATATGTATTATTTTATGTCCACCATTCGACAATCGAGGTTTTGGGGGAATATTTGTTTAACTGTTCTAAATTTTACTCATGACATTAATTCGAATAGGGGTAGTCGAATTCTACCCAAATTCGACCCTGTTCTAATTCTACGTTCGATACATCTGTAATATTAATGGTTTCTGGTGACGCCATGTGTAGATCAGAAACGTGAAGTTAAAGATGAACCAAAAATTTGAAGGTCTTTGAGGAGCAAGATCATGAGAAGAATCTTTAGACCCATACAGGAAACAGGCGTCACCAGCCGGAAAGGGAAGATTAGGAACAAGATAGGAATGGAGGCGAACTACCTGCAGCGGTGAGCCTTAATGACTGGGAAAGCTGAGGAAGAAGAAGACAAGGAGGAGGAGGGAAGGAGGAGAAGGGAAGAAGACGAAAGAAGAAGAGGAGGAGGAGGTGGATGGAAGAAGGAAGATGAGCTGGAGGGAAGAGGGAGGAGGAAGGGGAGGAGGGAAGAAGAAAACGAGGAGAGAAGGAGGAGGAGGGAAGAAGAAAGAGGAGGAGCAGGGGAAGAAGTAGGAGGAGGGAAGAAGAAAGAGGAGGAGCGGGGGGAAGAAGGAGGAGGAGGGAAGAAGAAAGAGGAGGAGGGAAGAAGAAAGAGGAGGAGCAGGGGGAAGAAGGAGGAGGAGGGAAGAAGAAAGAGGAGGAGCAGGGGGAAGAAGGATGAGGAAGGGGAGGAGGTAAGAAGAGAAGGAGGAGGAGGGAAGGAAGAAGACGGAAGAAGAGACGGAGGAGGGAAGAAGGAGGAGGAAGGGAAGGAGGAGGAGCGAAGAGGAGCAGGAGGAAAACAAAAAGGAAGAAAAAGAAATTATTATATCCACGGTCCTAGCTTACACTCCTGATTCACCGCCCTACTGCCCATATTCAAGTTCTACCTGGCAGACAGAAACTTATTCACACTTAAATCGAACACCGTACTTCATATTCGGTGTCCTTTAAATCACTACTTGGCTTTCAACCGTCTCATTTTCTAGCAATATAAAATATCATATATATGTATATATCTCGCGTTAACCGGCAGTTACCCATAAATTACCGATTAATAAAAAGAAAATACAGACACCTTTTTCGAAGGCGTTAGTTACCGTAACCGGTTTATAAAAAAAAATCAAGAAAAGCCACCAGCGAAATCGGCTGGAAGATAATCAGGTCAGTAATCCGATGATACTCAAATTGTATGAAGCAGAATTTGTTTGCTGCGACTTCTATTCAGTATGTGAACTTTTTTTTTTTTTTTGTTGCTGTTATTTTGTGAAGGGTTATGCCTCGGTACAGAAAGGACAAGTATAAAAATGTCACCACGCTAACATTAATTCTCGCAGATGTTTATAAAATGTGTGTACCTTTACATATGTGTGTGTGTGTGTGTGTGTGTGTGTCTGTGTCTGTTGTGTGTGTGTGTGTGTCCGTCCGTTCCCCCCCCCCCCATCCATAAATGCTATATTGAACCTATCTTGTTGTATGGAAGTGAATCATGGACAGTGTGTAGGTCTGCACAAAAGTCGTTAGAAGCAGCAGAAATGTGGTTTATTAGAAGAATGTTGCGAATTCCCTGGACCAGAAAAAATAACTAATGGAGAATGTTTGAGAAGAGTTGGAGATAGAAATAATCTTGGTGAAAAAAATAAGAGAGAGACAATGTACTTTCATAGGACATGCAATGAGAAGAGGGGGCATTGAAAATGTTACAACAACAGGAAAAATAGAAGGAAGAAGATCAAGAGGAAGACCAAGAGAAATGATACTGGACAGTCTGACGGGATGGTGTGAGAGGAGATCACCAACTGAGCTGATGGCCTGCATGAAGGATCGCGTACTCTGGAGAAGCATAATAGCCAACACCAGTCGGCACGGCACTTGATAATGATGATGATTATGATGATATATATATATATATATATATATATATATATATATATATATATACACCTTAAGTGCACATGGGGCTTCCGCAAGGGTTTTCCACAAACGCCTGTCCTTTGGCTTCTTTTTTCTACACTCTTGCCCAGGTGAGCCCTCTATTGCTCAACATCCTATCTGTTGTTCTTCGCAATGTCTCCTTTGGTCTACCCTTACTTCTGTTTCCCTGTGGTGTCCATCTTAGTGCTATTTTTGGTAGTGAGTTGTCAGTCATTCGGAGCACATGTCCCAACCATCGCTAGCCTTTTTCCTCAATAATTGCTGTCAGTGGCTTCATCTGCATTTCTGCCAACAAGATGTTATTTCTTATGGTGTTTGGCCAAAATATTCTTCTAAATCTTCGTAAACATTTAGTCTGGAAAGAATTCAGCTTGTTTTCTATAGTTTTGGTGATATGTATGTATATAATATGTGATAATTTGTATGTAATACACACACATACACAAACATATATATATAACGAATGTTGTATTGACACAGTTCTGATTGCTAAAAGTTGCTGTAGATAAAGTTCCCCTCCATTCCTCTCTATTCCTAATCTTCTCTCTCCGGTTGGTGACACCAGTTTCTTTTATATCCTCTTCTATGGTATCTTTCCATCCATGTCTTGGTCTTCCCCCTTGGTCTTGTTTCCTTCATCTCTTGTGCATACATCATTTTCGTTTGTCTGTTCTCCTAGAGACACAAAGGTCATGACCATGGGAGAAAAATTCCTTAGCTCTGTAAGGCATCCCCTGAAGGAGAGACTCAATAACTTGGCATTAAGCCGGCTTAAAAGAAGCAGCTTCATTCATCAGGCCAAGCGTATGCGTAAGCTGATACCTGACCTTCCAACTGTAGTCGCTCCATTATCATATGTACCAGAGCATACACCATGGAAAGAAGCAGATTATACACAAATAACTATTCAGACTGAAGTGAAAGGTGTGCAGAATGGTGAGATGCAGAGCAGTCTTGTAAGATCAACAGCCACACTTAGTGTTCTAGATGACAAATATCCATGTGACACCTGGATACGTGTGTATACAGACGGGTCTGCACATAATGCCATAAAGAATGGAGGGGCAGGAGCATATATTGAATGTCCAAACAACACCATTGACAAGATTTCCATACCCACTGGTAAATACTGCAACAACTTTGATGCAGAAGTTAGGGCAATTATTGCTGCAGTTGAAAAACTATCAGACTCCAGAATTGATACATGTCCTGTAGTAATTCTCACAGATGCAAGATCAGTACTGGAAGCTCTTCAGTGCAACAAACTACCAGACCTTAGGGATGCCTTGTCAAAAATTGGCTTACAACATGGAGTCACTTTGCAATGGATTCCCTCCCACTGTGAGATACCAGGCAATGAGAAAGCTGACCATCTGGCCAAAGAGGGCACAGAAATGGAGCAACCAGACATACCAATCACCTATAATCAGAAGAAAAGCATGATAAAAACCTACAGGAAGCCACAAACACCACCACATGATGACTATCACATGCTAAACAGAAAGGAACAAATCACCATCTTCCGTCTCCGAACAGGACACGGCCGACTCCGAAGTCATATGTATACAAAGTTTAAGGTTGGTACTACTAATCTATGTACATGTGCCCAGGTGCCCCAAACTGTGGAACATATCCTCCAGAACTGCATCAACTACGAGACACTGAGAAATAATTACTGGCCCAGTGAAACCACTGAAGAAGATAAGCTCTACGGTTCCATACATGAGTTACAAAAAACAGTGAAATTTATCCAAGAGACAGGACTGCAGATATAGACAGACAATGCGAACGAAGAAGAAGAAGAAGAAGTCTGTTCTCCTAACTCTTTGTCTACCCCTTGGTCTTGTTTCCCTCATCTCTTGTGCATACATCATTTTCGTTTGTCTGTTCTCTTCCATTCTGTCTTCATGGCCCAACCATTCAAAAAAATATACATTTTTTTTTCAAACTTTCAAACACTTTATGTTTAAGTGTTATAACTGTCGAAGCAACAAAAACTGCAGAGAAGAATTGCAAGTGTTCTAACATGTCATCTGGTTAACCTGAAATTTAAATGTTCTAACTTGTCATCTGGTTAACTTAAAATTTAAATGTTTTAACTCCACGTCAAGGGCAAAAACTTCCATTCAAAATCGCAATTTTCCGTTAAATATTTTGTTAATAATTCCCAAGAGTCAAAAGTTTCGTAACCAGTTGTTAGGTTTTGTTAATAAACTCTTCTAAACATCAAGCAAGACTACACGAACGTTTTTTGTTACCAAACATGCCGCCGTCTTATACCGGTAAGTGACGGATATTAACTTTTATTATTTATGTAGTTTAATTTACAAACTGTGAACTGCGGGTTAACTTTTAGTATTTATTAGGTTTAATTTACAAACTGTGAACCGTAGGTTAACTTTTAGTATTTATTAAGTTTAATTTACAAACTGTGAACTGCGGGTTAACTTTTTGTATTTATTAAGTTTAATTTACAAACTGTGAACTGCGGGGTAACTTTTAGTATTTATTAGGTTTAATTTACAAACTGTGAACCGTAGGTTAACTTTTAGTATTTATTAAGTTTAATTTACAAACTGTGAACTGCGGGTTAACTTTTTGTATTTATTAAGTTTAATTTACAAACTGTGAACTGCGGGGTAACTTTTAGTATTTATTAAGTTTGATTTACAAACTGTGAACTGCGGGTTAACTTTTTGTATTTATTAAGTTTAATTTACAAACTGTGAACTGTGGGTTAACTTTTTGTATTTATTAAGTTTAATTTACAAACTGTGAACTGCGGGTTAACTTTTTGTATTTATTAAGTTTAATTTACAAACTGTGAACTGCGGGTTAACTTTTTGTGTTTATTAAGTTTAATTTACAAACTGTGAACTGCGGGTTAACTTTTTGTATTTATTAAGTTTAATTTACAAACTGTGAACTGTGGGTTAACTTTTTGTATTTATTAAGTTTAATTTACAAACTGTGAACTGCGGGTTAACTTTTAGTATTTGCGTAGCTGAATTTACAAACTAAAAAAAAAATCGATATAACTATATGTATTTTCATATAACTATATGTATTTTATGTAACAGGTTTGTTTTTTTTTTCATGTCGTTAATATAGCCAGTAGGCTAGACAAGATTTAACCCCCCAAAAAACAGAAGGTTACAAAAGCCAAGAGTCACACCGAGAAGTTAACCGGAGTTTCAAATCGCTTTTAGTTTATGAGCGCGAATCATAGATTCTTACCAGGGTTATCTGTCAGTACGTACTTCTTTGGCTTTTTGGCACTCACGAAGCATTCATTGGACAGCAAGTGTGACAGCTGTGGCCATATATATTGCTCACGCTAAATTTTTCTTCTTCTTTTTTTGTTGTTGTTGCTTAAATGGGTACATTTGTACTTGTTTTTTCATCTTGCAAAAAGCACTTTCCGAACAGTTTTCTCAATACAACATTCCGTACTTTATACCTTTTTGTTTGTTTGTTTGTTTGTTTGTTTTGTTTTAAATGTAAAATTAAATATACTTTACACACATCGGCGGAAAGTAAATGTTCGTGTGAGCTTTAATCTTTTTTTTTTTCTTCCTTTATTTCCTGCCAGATGTATTCTTTACAAAATGCTCACATGGCGAATCGCAGTCAGAATTGACTGATTCTCCTCCAAGCAAATTGAACGTCATTATCAGTCTAGTGGCGTGATTGTCCTTTAGCCGATTTCGCTGGTTGATTTTTTTTTTTTTTTTTGGTTTTTAACTAGGTTTTTTGATAATATAAACCAGCTACGATAACCGATGATCTCCAGAAGTTTCGGTTTTCTCGGTTTTTAATTATTTAACGCGCTCATTGAACCTGCTTCTGTTTTGTTTCCCATCCTCCCAATGTATCTGTCTCTCTGCCCGCTCCCTATGTGTTTCTCCTCCTTAGTTTTGTAACTTTACCTCTCTCATTCTCTCTTTTTCTCTCTGATATCTTCTATTCGTATTCCTTTCTGCGTTCTCCCAGTGTTTCTATCTATCTTTAACTACTCTCATGCTCTCACTCTCTCGATTCTCCTCTCCCCCCATCCCTCCCCACCTCCATTTTGCATTCTTATCTCTTTTATATCCTGTTCCGTTTTATCTTTCTGTCTCTACCTGTCTCATTCTGTCTCTACCTGTCTCATTCTGTTTGTCCTTCTCTCTTTTTTTTTCTCATTCCCTTTCATCCACAGTCTCACACTCTTCTCTTCTCTCTCTCTATCTCTCTGTCACACCTAAAAACTCTCTTATTCTCTCTCTATCTCTATGTCACACTCCAAAACTCTCCCCTTGTCTCTCATCTCTATGTCACACACACACTCTCTCTCTTCTTATCGCTCTATCTATATGTCACACTCATACACTCTCCTCTTCTCTCTCTCTATCTCTGTGTCACACCCACACATTCCCCCCCCCATTTCTCACTCTCTCTCTCTCTCTCTATCTATCTCTGTCATACCCTCACACTCTCCCCTCCCTCTCTTTTTATCCCACACACTTTCCCCTTCCTCTTTCTCTGTCACATCCATACATTCCCTTCTCTCTCTCTCTGTCACACCCACACACTCTCTCCCTTCTTTCTCTATCTCACTGTCATACCCACACACTCTCTCCCCTTCTATTTCTCTGTCGCACCCACACACCCTCCCCTTCTCTCTCTATCCCTCTGTCACACCCACACACCCTCCCCTTCTCTATCTTTCTATCTCGCTGTCACAGTCGCACTTTCCTCTTTCTCTCTTTTTATCTCTTTTAATAAAGATCAGTCAATCAATCAGTCAATCAATCACTGCTACCCACACACCCTTTCCCACTCTATGTTTTCCTTTCTATCTTTCTGCCACCCATACACTGTCCTTTCTCTCTCTCTCTCTTCATCTCTCTCTCTCTCTTTCTCACCCACTCATTCTAACCTCCCGGTCCTTCTCCTTACCTGTACGCAATCATTTAACACACTTTGATGTTGGATAAATTAACTGTCATAATGGTTTATATTCGAACATTAATGTCACGCTTGAAGTTTAATTTAGTGAATCATATTTCCACCTGTTTCCTCTCTTACACAATCATCCTCTGTACTCCCAATGGAGCACAAGGCATCAGCAAAAGGTTCTCCAGCCATTCCTGTGTCGAGCAAGTCGGGATACCCCAAACCATGTGGCTCTCTTACTTCCTTTATTTCTTCCTGTATTGTGCATCTCAGTGTCCCCAATGGCCTGCCCGCTTTTTCTTTTCCCTTCTGTAGTGTCCAAGTCTTAATACAACACTAGAACCAAAATAACGCTTGGCCGAAAGAATCGTGCTTTCCCTCTTTCTCAGTGGAGCTGAATGCTGGAGAACAAATGAAGAGGAAATGGCCAATATATCCTCATTCCACGTAACCAGCCTCTGAAATCTTTTCTTGGCCGTCTGGGGTTCTGCTACTGCTGCTGCTACTGCTACTACTACTGCTACTACTACTACTACTACTTAAAAACTACTGTTGGCGTTGTGTGGCCGTTGAGGCCGCTCAGTCGCCACATACGACTTAGGTTCAGCCGCATATTTACGGCCAAGTTGAGATTATTATTGCGATCCTTATTCACTTTATCGGACAACTGTCTAGTTTCTGTTGGGGCGGGAGGGGGGGGGTGCCAAAGACCCTGTCCAGTTTTGCAGTCAGCGAACCATAACTAGCATGATAGAGCTAGGGTTGGCGAACCGTAGATAACACGATAGAGCCAGGGTTGGCGAACCATAGCTGGCATGATAGAGTCAGAGATGGCGAACCATAGCTGACATGATAGAGTCAGAGATGGCGAACCATAGCTGGCATGATAGAGTCAGAGATGGCGAACCATAGCTGGCATGATAGAGTCAGAGATGGCGAACCATAGCTGACATGATAGAGTCAGAGATGGCGAACCATAGGTGGCATGATAGAGTCAGAGATGGCGAACCATATCTAAGATCCCGCCCCAACTTCCTAGCGCCCCCAGTAAACGGGACAAGCCTGTATGTAAATGATCAGGGCTCGCGCCATAGTCGAGTGACGGCGCTAGTTACAGGTCTACCTGTCTTTCATCCTCCACGAAGTTTGTTTTTTTTTTCGACATACCGGCATCCTCAGTACAACTCTCAGTATTTTATACTTGCATGTTTCTACATTTAACATTACAAACACTTTACAGCCCTCAGCGGTTTGCATGATTCGCTGTTTTTTTACTTGCTGCGAAATTAAACGCAAAATGCTCACATCCTGAACCAAAGTCGAAAACCAGCTAATTATCCTTCCTCCATACAAATTGCTCATCATCATCCTACTACTGGTCCGATTATCCTCCAAGCGATTTCACCTTTTTTTTAAAAATATAAACCGGTTACAGTAACCGATGACGTCTAAAAGTTTCGGCTTTTCTCGGTTTTAATCGGCAATTACCGGTAATTGCTGGTTAACCGAGCACTGACACAGGTTCTCTCCCCTCCCCGGCGGTGGAGTCTGCTAAAGAAGTATAGCACACTCCCCCCTTCCTTTTTTTTTTACATCTCCTCTCTGGGAATGAGAAAAATAGCTGCCATAATCCGCTGCCAAGCCGACTTGATGTTGTGCCTCAACATCTTCTCAGCACCGGCTGCAAAGAACACCAGCTCACAGTCCCAGGGAAATTGAAGACAAGTTTAGGGGCGCACCCCCCCCCCCCTCTTTCCTGGGAGATAGTCCATGTCAGATTTGGCTCCCCAGCACTGTCGGAGGTAGTCAGTATGGATCGTTGATTGCCATCCCATGCATTTTGGTTACTACACCTCCCCCCCCCCCACCACCCACTATAAACCCACCAGTAGAATCATGCCCTCAATGTTCCAGTGAGCCAGTACTGTACCATCAAGCCACCAGTACACAAACGCGGCAAAATTTACAGATTTAAGTCATGATTTACAGATTTAAGTCATGATTTACAGATTTAAGTCATGATTTACAACACAAGAGACACCAGATCTCCTTCTCATCAACACTGCTACCAGTCAGTCAGTCAGTCCTTGCGGAACTTTGCCTCCCTAACAGCACTCCTGTAGGCCTCTCAGTTGTGAGCAAGATGGCCTGCTGTTGATGCATCCATTTGCAGATCATCAACGATGTCCTGCAGCCATCTTCGCCTTGGTCTTCCTCTCTTTCTTTTCCCCATTATGTATCCTTCCAAAACGGTCTTCTCTAAATTCTCATGACGTTTAATATGTCCAAAATATTTAAGTTTTTTTCTGTTTAATCCTCTTTACTGGCCAGCCTTCTTTCATTGCTACCAAAGCACCATAAAACTAATCCAGGCTTTGCTGCACAAACCAGACATCACCACTTTGAAAAGCCACCAATGAAAACAAATAAGCCACCAAGACATCGGCAAGCGAACAGCCTGAATTTGTACACCACCATCATGCGTAAATGAGTACACCAAATAGACAACCGCACTTCACAAGCCACTGCTACACCAGTTAACTACAAAAATATGTAATGCATCAACAAGATACCACCAAATTGCTGATATCCCCCCCCCCTCCATAAAAAAGGCCACCATCACATCTACTGTATGCCTCTATTGTATCAACAGGATACCACCAAACCACTGATATACCCCCCCCCCAAAGCCACTATCACATCTACACCAAACTTCTGTCTCTAATGTATCAACAAGATACCATTAAACTACTGATATACCCCCAAAAAGCCGCCACCACCGCATCATCTACTGTATGTCTTCAGTGTATCAATAGGATACCACCAAACTTCTGTCTCTAATGTATCAACAAGATACCACCAAACCAGTGATATATCCCCCCCCCCCAAAAAAAACCACCATCACATGTCTCTATCAACAAGACACCATCAAACCACCACAAATATACTAAAGACAGCCACCACTACATGAAGAAAACAAAAAAAAGACGCCAGTCAGTCCACCATAAATCTAAAACACCAACAAAACAGCCATGTCACAAACCACCAGCAGTTCACTACGCGCCATAACATCAAAACCCCACCACCCAACACCACCCAAAACCACTAATAAAACCCAACGAGCCACGCAATCACACCATCTCTTAGCACTAATATAAACCACATGGGGCAAAGATTCCCAGAGAACACTTCGCTCTTTTCGCAGTGTAAAAAATATTTTTAAAAAACTTTTAAAAAAAACAAAAGCACAAAAACAAAAGCACAAAAACAAAAACACACCCCAAAAAAAAAAACCCAACAAGAAACAAGACCTCTAAACTAAGATCATAATGACCTAGCACCCACACATTCCAGAGTTTTACGCCAAGTTGGACGATTAAAATCTTCCCTAGTCCGACTTGAAATCCGAGTTGCCCGTCTGATGCGCTTTATACGCGCTTTCATAAATACCTTGCTCGTGTGTGTTGCCCGCTGTACATGGGGTACAAGGAAGAAGACACACCAGGGCCTGGTAACACGTCTCGAGAGCCTATGGCAATCGTCGGCGGATCTGTCTGCAGCAGAAGTAGCTTCTGTTGTGTTGTGGAAGGTGGATAGAAGAGGAAAGGGCGGGAAAGTTCTATCTGGCTTTTTTTTTTTTTTAACCTGGTTGTCTGTGTATATTTGATGTGTGGGAGAAGGAGAAACAAGAAGATGCGAAGTCATCGTGTGTGTGGGTGTGTGATTTTCACTTCGTGCATATGCAGAAAACCTCTCTACTGTAGAGAGCGGGAACGACAACACAACTCCTTCAGATCATCAGAGGAAGTGAACCCACCCCCCCCCCAACCAGACAAGTGTTTCGGCCTTGTTAAACTCCTGATACTCTAAAAAGGGGGGGGGGGCGCCCTCTGGTGGATCATGGCTCCCCAGAGGTCTTGTGAGTTGTTGCTGGTTTTTTTTTTTTTTTTGCGTCCCGAGATTGAACCCATGATCTTCCAGTTGGCACTGCAGTTTCTGGAGCGCGTCTTTAGCGACCCAGCCACGGAGGACTGGTGTCATTATTGTGAATTTCAATATCACACAGTATCACCATATAATATCACCATATAATGTGCACAATATCACATAATGTGAATTTCAGTATCACATAATGTGAATTTCAATATCACACATTTTTTCACTGATTTTTTTTTTCTGGATTGCGAAAAGGGTTGATGAGTTGATGAGTGTGGAGATATAGTGTATTTACCAATTCCTTTAAAAAAAAAAAAGAGAGAGAGAGAGAGAGAATAAATGAACTTGGATTTTTTAAATGGTGAACAATTGGGGCATACAGGCCGGTCTAATATTCTGCCCGCCTCTCACAGTTTTCAGTCAGTAATCATTAGTATAGTTTCTAGTATATATTTTAAAGAAATATACCTATAAAGTTTTAATAACCCTTTAGATAGATAGATAGATAGATAGATAGATAGATAGATAGATAGATAGATAGATAGATAGATAGATTTAACGTAGACACACACAAAAAAGTCAAGTGTACACGTGGACATTTTACAGTTGTCGAAACAAACATGTACAATGTACATGGAATGAAACAGCAGTATATAGCCTCGGTAGCCCAGCGTGTAACACGCTCCTGAGCCAGACCTTATCTCACAATCGTGACGTATTGACCTGGTTGGCGAGGGCCATGTGTGTAGCGGCAGTTGGAGGCATGAGAGAGAGGTGGGGGTGGGGGGAGGGGGGGAGGGAAAAGAGAGAGGAAAAAAAACCAACAACAAAAAAAAAAAAAGAGGTTGTTCATGGCCGCCGTGCGACGATTAGCCGGCCGCTTGTTCTGTCATGCTTCAGCAAAATCCGTCCGCCGTTCTGTTTGTTTGTGCGGTTGTGTTTACATTACAGCTCCCCCCCACCACCCCACACCGGCCCCTCCCCCCATCATTTCTCCCTCCTCAGTCTTACTCATTTATATTCAACCCCCACCCCCTTCCACACTGTACAACACTAACCGCGCAAATTAAAAAAAAGTGGGGGGGGGGAGTAAGAAAGGGGGGAATAGCGGGGAAGGGAATCCAAAAAGGGGGCAAACGCAGGTTGAAGGAACTATTTTTTAGGTCTGGGTCACGGTGACACTGCGCTGTGTGTTTTTTTTTTGTGTGTGCCCGGGTTTTTTTTTTTTCAAAAGGTTCCGCCAACTGCGAAAAGAAAAAAAAAAGATAACCTCTGACCTCGCAAGGTGATTCTATTTGCGCAGAATGTGGTGTGTAAGGGGTGGAGCTAGCATGTGTTTTTTTTCTCTTTCGTAGTCCTCGTGAACACCCCTTCCTAGTTTTTTTTTTTGTTTGTATAACTTTGAGGCTCTGTTAGGGATGGGTTTCTGTGGTTTTTTTAAATATATTTTTTTGGTCTGTTATGTTTTATACTGAAGGAGGGTGGATGTGTTGAAGTTGGTTTTTAAACCTTCGTTTTGTATGTCTTATAGTTTAGTGTTTAAAAAAAATAAAGTGTCATTATTTCGATATCTGATACTTCAGCCAAAGCGAGATTACCTGTTCACCCATTCATTCATCCATCCCTCTGTCCGTCTGGATGTCCATTAATTCATCCATTTATAAATCATCAGTCGGTCAGTCTGTTCATCCATCTATCCTAACTTACTTACTTCACTCTATCCTTCCTCTTCTGAGGTGCCGAAAAGGCAGGGGGGGGGGGAGGGTGTGAGATGTAGTTGGCGCTTTTGGGCCCATATGTGAGGGGCTTTAATGAAGTTCATGGCCTAATTAGTGTTTCTTATATAAGACCTATCTATCCATCCTACCACCCATCCATAATTTCAGACGTATGCTTTCGTCGGGGACTACATTCTCATCAGCGACAGTAAAAAAGAGAATATCAAGTCCCCATCCAACTCCTTCCTGAGTGACCATGGTAACCAGATATAGTGCTCTTATGGAGGGGGAGTTGGATTGGGGAGAAATTTTAAAAAAAAACGCAAACTACTTTTTTAAACTGTCTCGAGGAAACACGGCCAGAACCCACGCCTCATCCGATTTCACGCGATCGTCACAAAGTGTCTGTAGACAAAAACTTGTAGCGACGGAGTTACTGGAAGTCATTAAATATCAAAAACAAGAAAACAAGACATCCATCCATCCGTCCGTCTCCATCCATCCATCCGTCCGTCAATCCATCCATCCATCCATCCGTCCGTCAATTCATCCATCCGTCCATCCATCCATCCGTCCGTCCATCCATCCACCGACTGCCATTTCCCATCATCACGAAAGCTCGTTTCCTCCATGTTTCTAATTATTATCATCAAAAACAGCGACGAGCGAGTCCGGCCGAGTTGCCTTGCTCCTTCTTAATGGTCGCTCCCAGCTTTTTCTCTTCCCACGACAAAAAATTGATTTTTTGTATTTGATGCTCAACTGAAGCTATAAAAAAGAAAACACACACACACACAACAAATAATCGATTCTTCTTCTTCCTCTTCTGTTTCCTTCTTTCTTTCTTTTTGTTTATTTTTTTATATTTTGATTTTTTAAAAAAATACACATCAGATTTTTTAAACAGTTATTTTCTTCTTCTTCGTCTTCTTCTTCTTCTTCTTCTTCTTCGCGAGGCCAAAACATATCCTCCCAAGATATCAGCCACTGACACAAGCGGACGAAGGAGACCACGATATCTCCGTCACATGGAGTGACACCTTTGGCCGATCTGAACAGTGGCACACTGACATGACACGTGACAAAGCCCCAGGAACAAGTTATCCACCTTCGACGTTCCCCACCCCCCTCTCCTTTTGCAGCCTCTCCTTAAACCCCCCTCTCTCTGTCTGTCTCTCTCTCTCTCTCTCTCTCTCTTCCCGTTTTTTCCTTGTGGGCATTATGTCAGAAGGGGGGCCCCTGGTGGGTAGGATTGGGGTGGGGGTCATATCACATTTGGGGTATGACAAGAAATGCGATCAAGAGACGGTAATATCTCCAGGTCGCTGTATCAGTGTTTCCTTCAAATATTAACTCTCTCTCTCTCTCTCTCTCTCTCTCTCTCTCTCTCTCTCTCTTATACTCTGCCCCGTATGTATGAGAATGCGTGCGAGTAGGAATATACGTTCCAAGTCGCTTACCAGGAGGATGATAAAAACGTCCTTTCTAAATAGTGGAGATTATGTCCCCCAGAATATTTTTACTCATATCCTCTCTCTCTCTCTCTCCCCTCCCTTACCCTCCCCTCTCTCTCTCTCGTATCCCTTTCTCTCATTCGTGATTGTATGTGTGCACATTTACGCACGGGCAATACAAGGGGCAATTTCAATAGTATTTGAAATCCCTTTTTTAAAATATCACAAAAGTACTCTCTCTCTCTCTCTCTCTCTCTCTCTCTCTCTCTCTCATTTACGGGACCAAGTTCCAGCTCTTAAATATTTTTTTTTACCCCCACCGTAACGTGAACAAACAAAAATCGACAACTGGGAAAAGATTTTAAAAAAGAAGAGGAAGAAGAAGAAGAAGAAATGCGAGCATCAACCTTCACCTCCATAAGCCCCTCTCCCTCCCTCCCTCCCGCACGCCCCTCCCAACCACCTTCATCATCCTCCCAGCTCTGATTCCCTCCCTTATGTCCCTTCGAGGCACGCGCAGTGTCCTCCTGTTGAGGGAAGATGAGGCGTTGGTGAGTAAGCACGTGGTTGCTAGGGGAAGATAGAGCGAGGGAGTGAGTGGACGAGTCTACACGTGAGTGTTGTTCTTCTGTGTTCCTCCATCTTGGCCAGTTCTTTTCTTTCTTTCTTTTCTTTCTTTCTTTTCTTTCTTTCTGTTAAATTTAGCAGTTGGATTCTAGGAGTATCTATCTATCTATCTATCTATCTATCTATCTGTCTGTCTGTCTGTCTGTCTGTCTGTCTGTCTATCTATCTGTCTGTTTATCTCTCTGTCTGTCTTTGTCCATTTACCTACATGTATTTCCGTTCTGGCCGCGTGTTATACGTACCTGCCTTTGCTTTTGCATTTACCTGTCTACCCACCTGTCCTTCTCTCTGTCTACCTGTCCGTGTGTCTATATGCTGTCTGCCTGTTCGTCTCTCTTGTCTGTCTGTTTTTATTGACAATAAACCCGTCCGGTGTTTACGCTCTGCTCTGACTTTTAGTCGAACGTTCATCATTGAAGCTTCAATGGGAAACTCTTCTACTCCTCTCGTCTCTTCTTTCTTGCCAGGTTGTGAAAAGCTGGTCTGTTTGGGAAGAGGAGATGATGGAGGAGAAAGAGGAGCTGTGGAGTGGGAGTAGGGGAGGGGAAAGAGGGGGGGGGGGAATGTTGGCAGGAAGCATGATTGTGAAACCAACCGTCCCAATTGTCCAGTCAGGCGGTTACGTATTCTAAAGTGTTCCTTTTCCCTTCCGAGACTGACCCATTGCTCTCGTGTTCTTCCACATCCAGCATGCTCTTTGTTCTAATTCCCTGGAGTTGCGAGCTAGATGTTCTTTTGCAGCCGATGTGGTGAAGGTGTTGAAGCGCATGAATCGTGTCGAGTGGGGAGGGGTTCCACATCAGTGGGAAGAAAGAAAATTTTAATGGCTCTTTAGGAGACGCCGACTTCAAGGGGTACCACGGCGACCCTAGCCTTGATGGGCCTGGGACCACAGCGACCCTAGCCTTGATGGGCCTGAGACCACAGCGACCCTAGCCTTGATGGGCCAGGGACCACGGCGACCCTAGCCTTGATGGGCCTGGGACCACAGCGACCCTAGCCTTGATGGGCCTGGGACCACAGTGACTCTACCCATGCTGGGTCTGGGACCACAGTGACTCTACCCATGCTGGGTCTGGGACCACAGTGACCCTAGTCTTGATGGGCCTGGGACCACAGTGACCCTAGCCTTGATAGGCCAGGGACCACAGTGACCCTACCCATGCTGGGCCTGGGACCACAGAAACCCTACCCATGCTGGGCCTGGGACCACAGAAACCCTAGCCATGATAAGCATGCTGAGCCTGGGACCATCTACAAGAGAGTGGGACAGGATCTTACCCAGCTAAAGCTCCCTGGTGCTTAAGTCTGTGCCTTCAGTCATGTATGTTCCCCTACAACCACCTGTCTCTTGTATTCTTTACTTGGTTTTGTCAGGTGATTTTATATATATACACACAACGATTGTTCTGAATATGAGATTCTCTGTTCCTTCCCCCCTCCCTCCTTTTCGTTCCTTCCCCCTTCCTCCCTTTCGTTCCTCCTCCCCCCTCCCCCTTTCCGTACTTGCTTCGTTGTTTGAATTTATTAACGCGAAATCTTCCACTTATCTTTGTCTTTCTTTCCCTATCTGTACGGGTCAAAGATACATTTTTCTTTCAATCTCAGATTCTGTACGCGAAGGTTGATTGATAAGTTCTCGGCATAAGGTTTCATACTTGAAACACACAGTTGATATCAGGTGCATTTGTAGATCAGGTTAATGTAAGATTAAACACCAAGTTTCGAGAAATTAACTGCAGCCAATTTTTTTTTACAGGCTACTGAAGTGGTAGGGGGTGGCAGAAATTGAAAAAATTGATAAAATTGCTCATCGAGCTACTTCTGCATCAAAGGCTTATCATCGAAGGAGATCCATGAGGACATGGTAGAGACTCTAGAGGAGAGTGCCTCTTCTTATAGCACAGTGAAGAAATGGGCAGCTGAATTCAAACATGGAAGGGAGAGTCTGGAATATGATCCCTATTCAGGAAGACCAAGAATCCATGACATGATATAACGGAGGATCGACGACTAACTGAGCGGTACATTGCTACTGAGTTGGGTGTTCAGGAATGTGTTCATGCCATTATTCACAATGATCTTCAAATGACAAAGGTCTCTGCTCGATGGGTCCCGAAACTTCTTGGAGCTGATCTTGGAGCGTCTCAGTGTGTTAAGAGACAATCTTTGCCATTTTTCTGCAGATCCTGAAAAGTTTCTTCAGCAATTTGTGACTATGGATGAGACTTGGGTTCATCATTTTCAACCAGAAACTAAAGAACAGTCAAAGCAGTGGAAACGTCATGGATCCCCGCCTCCAAAGAAAGCAAGGGTGGTTCTATCTGCAGGCAAAGTGATGGCTTCCATCTTTTGTGATTCAGAAGGTGTGCTGTTGGTAGACTATCTTCACACGGGCAGAACAGTCATCGGAGCCTATTACCCTAATCCTGTGAAACAACTGTCGGTCAAATTGACGAAGAGCCATTTTTCATCAAGACAATGCTCCAGTTCACAAGTCGCCGGTGGCAATGGCTGCCATTCATGAATGCGGCTTCCATCTTCTTGAACATCCTCCTTATTCCCCAGATTTGGCCCCTGTGGACTATTACCTGTTTACCAAACTCAAAATGGAGCTCAGTGGTCGCAAATTTGCTTCAGACCACTTTCTACTGGCACAAGATGCTGATTTTTATAAAGAAGGGATCCATATGCTCCAGGATCGCTGGACTAAGTGCATAAATTTGCAAGGGAACTATGCTGAGAAATAACTCAAAAAAGGTGTCCACTTATAATCCGTTGTACCTTATGCCGAGAACTTATCAATCACCCCTCGTAGATCTTCCTTACATTTTCTTTCATTCTCAGATTGTATATAGATCTTCCTTATATTTTTATTTTAATCCCAGATTGTATATAGATCTTCCTTACATTTTCTTTCAGTCTGCCATTCTTCCTTATCTGACATTGTAGAGACATGTTTTTCTCACTTCATACGGTTGACATATGTCATGTTCTCTTAATATAGAGGAGGGCCTTCGTATCGACTTGTACTGACAGAATATAAACCACAGATACGGTATCATCTTGTATTCTCAGAATATAGACAGAGATGTTTATACCACCTAGTATTGTCAGAATATAGACAGAGATGTTTGTATCATCTAGTATTGTCAGAATATAGACAGAGATGTTTGTATCATCTAGTATTGTCAGAATATAGGCAGGGATGTTTGTATCATCTAGTATTGTCTGAATATAAACTGGGATGTGTGTATCGTCTTGTACTGTCAGAATATGTATTGTTAGAATGTAGCTAGAGACACTTAATTTATCTTGTATTGTTAGAATATAGACAGAGACACTTAATTTATCTTGTATTGTTAGAATATAGACAGAGACACTTAATTTATCTTGTATTGTTAGAATATAGACAGAGACACTGAATTTATCTTGTATTGTTAGAATATAGACAGAGACACTGAATTTATCTTGTATTGTTAGAATATAGACAGAGACACTTAATTTATCTTGTATTGTTAGAATATAGACAGAGACACTTAATTTATCTTGTATTGTTAAAATATAGACAGAGACACTGAATTTATCTTGTATTGTTTGAATGTAGACAGAGACACTGGCGACAGCAGTTCTGGTCTCTTTATCATGCTTGTCTTCTGCCTATATGTGATTGACACATCTGGGTCTACGTTTCAGTCTATGCTCTGAAGACACGGCCCAGTAATTGTGTGCGAGCCCCGCCTTATTCTCTGACAAATTATATCAAAGTCTGCGACTTCAGCAGTTTCTTTTCTTTTTTTTTTAAAGATGACTTCAGAATTGTGGTATCGGATACGGAGTGGGAAGCAATTTTGGGTGAAATTGGAGTCAGCAGGCCACCTGGCTCGGTGATTGTTTAGGCCCTCGTTCTGCTGATCCGGTGGTGCCTGGTTCAACTCCCACCAGTTAGGGTGGGGGGATGTTTTTTTTCTGTTACCACCACACACACACACAAGGGCCCCCGGGGTTCACCCAGCCTCTAAAAATGGGTACTAGAGAAATCTGGGAAGGTAAATGCTGGCCAGACGTGATACTGACCACATTACACTTTCATGTGCCGAAGGTCATGGAAAATACGGACCTAACACCGTATCCCCCATGTCTTAATTGCACGGAAACCGGGAATTTTGCCTTTGCCTACAGTCTTCATCGTTATAAATATGGTTTTGTTTGTTTGAGAGGTTGGGGGGGGGGGGGGGTTGCGTGTAACAGTAACAAAATAAAAAAATAAAAGTATCAGAGTTGGAGTGAAACAAAAATAAAAGTATCGAACTTTACGTAAATTCATTCACTCATTCATTCATTCATTTGCATGTCCCTTGCGGAACTTTGCCTCCCTAACAGCACTCCTGTAGGCCTCTAGGTTGTGAGCAAGATGCCCTGCTGCTGATGCATTCACTACGTAAAACAGTGCAAAAAATAAAAGTATCGAAGTTAAACAGTAGGAATCGAAGCTAGTGTTAAACGGTACAATAACAAAAGAATTGGAGTTAAACAATGTAAAAATAATGGAATCGCAGGTAAATGGTGCAGAAATAAAGGAATCATGGTTTAGAGTTAAATATTGCACAAAAATAAAGGAATCGGAGTTTAGGGTTAAATATTGCACAAAAATAAAGGAATCGGAGTTTAGAGTTAAATATTGCAAAAAATAAAGGAATCGGAGTTTAGAGTTAAACATTGATAAAGGAATCGGAGTTCAGAGTTAAATATTACAAAAAATAAAGGAATCGGATTTTAGAGTTAAATATTGCACACACACAAAAAATAATAATAAAGGAATCGGAGTTCAGAGTTAAATATTGCACACAAAAAAAAAAATTAATAAATAAAGGAATCGGAGTTTAGAATTAAATATTGCAAAAAATAAAGGAATCGCAGTTTAGAGTTAAATATTGCAAAAAAATTACAGGAATCGTAGTTAAACGGCACACAAATAAATAAATAAATAAAAATAAAGAAGTAGTTAAAACAGTAGCAGAAGAAATGAATGGAACAATACATAGACAAGAACAATCAGGGTCGAATTTGATAGGTTGAAAAATAATTAAAAAATCAGATTGTCAGTCCAAGAGTAGAAAAATAAAGGGGAGAATGAGTTCTACGGAGCTATGCATCATTAACTTTAGTTTTAACTCCAGTCTTTTAACTCATCATCAACAGCCTCGTTCTGGCTATGATCTCGAAAGAGCAAAATGACCTATAATGTTTTCCTTATTCTTGTGATTATGACCAGTAAAAATTAAAGTAATATAATTATTCATGTGACGCCGGCCTTTTGGGACGCCCCTCCCTCCCCAGCCCCCACCCCTGTATAATATACATCAGTGACCGTCAGTTTCCTGTAACATTTCTACTCTCATAACTTATTTAACACCTTTATTTTTCACCTGACATATTGCATCCGTCCAGTTGTAGCCTTGTGTTGGTTTTCTGTCCTTCATTTTACTCGCGCCTGGGCAGTTGTGGTAAACTTTGTAGATAAGCCAAGGTACCCCCTTGTAGATAAGCCAAGGTACCCCCTTGTAGATAAACAAAGTATACCTTGTAGATAAGCCAAAGTACACCTTGTAGATAAGTCAAGGTACCCCCTATAGATAAGACAAGGTACCCCCGTTGTAGATAAACCCAAAGTACACCTTGTAGATAAGTCAAGGTACCCCCTATAGATAAGACAAGGTACCCCCGTTGTAGATAAACCAAGGTACCCCCCTTGTAGATAAACCAAGGTACCCCCCTTGTAGATAAGCCAAGGTACGCCCCGTTGTAGATAAGCCAAGGTACCCCCCCCCCTTGTAGATAAGCCAACGTACCTTTTGTAGATAAGCCAAGGTACCCCCCCCCCTTGTAGATAAGCCAACGTACCTTTTGTAGATAAGCCAAGGTACCCCTTATAGATAAAGCCAAGCTATTTCCGCTGATTAATCTGGACATTGCATTTTGCAAACGATACTAAGCGCTATGGTCCGCAGATCTTTATACGAAATTCCACAATACCCGAAAATATGTTTTTATTTATTGTTTTAAAGAAGCTTTATGTGTTACAGCCTGCTGTTTGTAAGTCTCTACAGCTCGTGTAAACTTGGAATTATTTAGTTTAGTAACCTGTGTTGTGTTTACACCGTTAGAAAAAAAAACAAGTATATGTTAAAAAACTAAGAAATGTGTATATATTAAAAATTTTTGAAACCTGCATGATTTAGAAATAAAAGAAACCTGTATATATTTAAAATCTAAGAAACCTACACATATTTAAAATCTAAGAACCTGTATATGTTTTAAGTTTTATAAACCTAAATTTGCTTAAAGTCTTTTAAAAACAACCCTGTGTGTTTAAAATCGAAGAAATCTATAAACGTTTATAATATGAGAAACCTGCATTTATTTAAAATCTAAGAACTATATATATGTGTGTGTGTGTGTGTGTTTAAAATATTAGATACTTATGTATTTAAAATCTAAGAAACTTAGATTTATTTAAAATCTAAGAAACTTGTATATATTTAAAATCTAAGAAACTTGTATATATTTAAAATCTAAGAAACGTGTATATATTTCAAATCTAAGAAACGTGTATATATTTCAAATCTAAGAAACTTGTATATATTTCAAATCTGAGAAACGTGTATATATTTCAAATCTAAGAAACTTGTATATATTTAAAATCTAAGAAACTTGTATATATTTAAAATCTAAGAAACTTGTATATATTTAAAATCTAAGAAACGTGTATATATATTTCAAATCTAAGAAACTTGTAAACATTTCAGGTTTAACTCGACGTTTCCTCAGAAACAATAACAAAGACATTATGATTTTTGTTGTCTATAATTATTTTACTTTCATTTCAAATCATGAACTTCGAACCGGATCCAGTAGTTTATAATTGTTTTATAGCTCTCCAGTGACTATCGATACCGTCTGGTCCCATTCTAATAGTCACAGCGATTCCTCTTTAACTCTTTTGCCTCTGATTTAATTACTGTGCACTGACAGAATAAATTCTATGGAGAAACAAACTGGAAGGACTCAAATATGCCAGTCAGAGTGATAATTAGGCAAAGTTTAAGTAAAATGAAAAGTATCATATTTCTAATCCAACTCATCAATCATTTACATGTCCCTTGCGAAACTTTGCCTCCCTAAAAGCTCTCCTGTAGACCTCTCGGTTGTAAGCAAGATGCCCTGCTGTTGATGCGTCCATTTGCAGATCATCAACGATGTCCTGCAGCCATCTTCGCCTTGGTCTTCCTCTCTTTCTTTTTCCCATTATGTACCCTTCCAAGACGGTTTTCTCTAGTTTATCATGACGTTTAATGTGTCCAAAATATTTAAGTCTTCTCTATTTAATCTTCTTTACTAGCCAGCCTTCTTCAGTATTAAGTTCTTGTAGTATGGATATATTTGCTCTTTTTTGTGTGTCCATGTTATTTGAAGAACTCTTCTAAAGCATTTACATTCACTGGCATTTATGTTTTTCTCAGCTGTTTTGTTAAGTGTCCAGGTCTCACAGGCATATGTTGCGATGGGAAGATGCGTGTCCATAAAAATCTTATTTTTGTATTTCTGTCTGTTCCTCTCCGCAGCTTCTTTAGTTGTTTTACTTTTCGAAGAGCGATAGATGATCTCATATTAATTTCCCTCATTTTCAAAGCTCTTCACCTCTTCCAGTTTTTCCTCATTGATATACGTGTATATTTTACAATTATAATGGGTTGGGTTAGAAATGCGATACCTTTCATTTTACTTACATTTTGCCCACATATCACTCAGTGTGGCGTAGGCGCGCTAGATCAACCTTCCGGTGTTGATTTAGAGTGAAAGAGTTAAAGCGTAGTAATCTAGCTACACTTGGGACTAGAGTTTATTTCATATACAGACGTAGAAAAATAGTCCGAGAAATACATGAAAGAATGAGGTTAGAAACTATAATGTAGAGGGACATGTGCTCTGTGCCTGGACATGTGTATATTTCTGCTTTCCTAATAATCATCTCTCCAACATTTATATAATCTGGATCATTCTGCCTCTGGTTTCTTGATATCTTCATATACTCTGTCTTATCTTGGTTAATTTTAAAACCTTTAACAGAAGCAACACAGTAAGCGAGGAAATTAAAAGAAGAGTACAGATAGGGAATAAAATATACTTTGCCTTGCAACACCTGTTAAAATCCAAAATCCTCTCCCAAAACACCAAAATAACAAATCTACAAAACTAAAATAAGACCAACTGTCATGTATGGATCAGAAACATGGAGTACAACAAACAAAGATGAACAACAATTGCAGATCTTCGAGAACAAAATCCTAAGAAGAATCTTTGGGCCGATAATGGATACCAACAGTGGAGAATGGAGAGCTAGAAAGAACAATGAACTTATTTAAATCCCAACGAATTATAAATGTCTCGAAACTGAACAGACTACGCTGGCTGGGGCATGTAGAAAGAACGGAAGAGAACAGACAAATGAAAATTATGTATGCATAAGAGATGAGGGAAACAAGACCAAGGGGTAGACAAAGACAGAAATGGAAAGATAACATAGAAGAGGATATAAAAGAAATTGGTGTCACCAACTGGAGGGAGAAGATTAGGAATAGAAAGGAATGGAGGCGAACTTTATCTGCTGCAGTGAGACTTAATGGCTCGGAAAGCTGAAGAAGAGGAAGAAGGTCGTCTGTGCAGTAAAACAGTTCCAAGGGTAGAAAAGTTGGAAATTGTGAAAAGCACAAATTTCCCAGTTTTTTGTTTTTCAATAAGTCACTGACAGCAATTATTGAGGAAAGACGCTGGCGATGGTTGGGACATGTGCTACCGATGACTGACAACTCATTACCAAAAATAGCACTAAGATGGACACCACAGGGGAACAGAAGTAAGGGTAGACCAAAGAAGACATGGAGAAGAACAACAGAGAGGATGTTGAGCAATAGAGGGCATACTTGGGCAAAAGCGGAAAAAAAGGCAAAGGACAGGCATTTGTGGAAAACCCTTGCGGAAGCCACATAAGGTTAAGAGAGAGAGAGAGAGAGAGAGAGAGAGAGATATTTACCAGCCAAGATACCACATTTAGTTCTAGACCTAACAACCAAGATACCACATTTAGTTCTAGACCTAACAACCAAGATACCACATTTAGTTCTAGACCTAACAGCCAAGATACCACATTTAGTTCTAGACCTAACAACCAAGATACCACATTTAGTTCTAGGCCTAACAACCAAGATACCACATTTAGTTCTACACCTAACAACCAAGATATCACATTTAGTTCTACACCTAACAACCAAGATACCACATTTAGTTCTACACCTAACAACCAAGATACCACATTTAGTTCTACACCTAACAACCAAGATACCACATATAGTTCTAGACCTAACAACCAAGATATCACATTTAGTTCTACACCTAACAACCAAGATACCACATTGCCTTTCCAGTAGCCTTCATCTGTTTCCTAATCAGAGACTCCATATGGATAACTTCTGGTTATCTATAACCAGTATTCATTTTGCTTCTCATGCGTTATCGTTGTTAATGTTTAATATAACTTCTTGTCAGTATTTAGTCTAGTGGTTTATAGCAACTGATAATGTGGGTTATCTGAAGGAAACTGACTGCCTGAACTCTGTTTGGGTGTTGCCTCATTTTTTCCGAGGTGGATGATGAGGTTTCTGCATTATGTGTTTATTGTCGTTAGAAACATCAAAGACGAAAGAAGGAGAAGGGGGAGGAGAACAAAAATAAGATTAATAATAATAAAGATAATAATAATAACGACAGTAATAAGAAGCAGGAAGAGGGAGAAGGAGGAAGATGAGAAGACGAAGGAGAAGAGGATAAAGAGGAGTGAAGAAGAATGAAGAGGGAGAAGGAGGCGGAAGATGAGAATGAGAAGAAAAAAAAAGAAGAGGAGAAGAGGATAAGAAGGAGGGAAGAAGAAGAATGAAGAAGGAAGAGGAAGAAGAAGAATGAAGAAGGAGGAGGAAGAAGAAGAATGAAGAAGGAGGAGGAAGAAGAAGAATGAAGAGGGAGGAGAAAGAAGAAGAATGAAGAGGGAGGAGGAAGAAGAAGAATGAAAAGGGAGGAGGAAGAAGAAAGAAGAATGAAGAGGGAGGAAGAAGAAGAAGAGCGATAAGGGAAGAAGAAGAATGAAAGAAAAGGAAGAAGGAGGAGAAGAAGGTGAAGAATAAGAAGGGTTAGGAGAAGGATAAGAAGAAGAAGACGAAGAAGATAATTACCCTGTAGAAAAAGTGCAAAGAAGAAGAAAAAGAAGAAGATGATGATGAAAAGTGAAGAAGAAATACCTGCCCTAATTATTTCACGTCTTCTGTACCTTCAGACATGTCCCTGAGCTTCTTATTACACGTCACTCTTCATTTACATACCACTTACAGTTTTATATCCAGTAACACGGGTCTTGTCCATTCAGTCAATTAATGATCACATTTTTCTTCTTCTTCTTCTTCTCTACAGCAAGGGGGAGCAACTGACATGACCAGTACAGGGGCTGCAGCATCTGCTGTAGGTGAGTAGTAATTGTAACAGTAATATTTGTTCTATTTTGTTGTTGTATGTGCAGCCGAGTAATATTTTGGACACATTAAACGTTATGATAATTTAGAGAAGACCATATTGGAAGGATACATAATGGAAAAAAGAAAAAGAGGAAGACCAAAACGAAGATGGCTGCAAGAAATCGTTGACGATCTGCAAATGGATGCAGCAGCGGCAGGCCATCTTGCTCACAACCGAGAGGCCTACAGGAGAGCTGTTTGGGAGGCAAAGTTCCACAAGGGACATACAAATGAATGAATGAATGTGCTGCCGAGTAATATTTGTTGTTGTATGTGCTATCGAGTAATATTTGTTGTTGTATGTGCTGCCGAGTAATATTTGTTGTTGTATGTGCTGCCGAGTAATATTTGTTGTTGTATGTGCTGCCGAGTAATATTTGTTGTTGTATGTGCTATCGAGTAATATTTGTTGTTGTATGTGCTATCGAGTAATATTTGTTGTTGTATGTGCTATCGAGTAATATTTGTTGTTGTATGTGCTGCCGAGTAATATTTGTTGTTGTATGTGCTATCGAGTAATATTTGTTGTTGTATGTGCTATCGAGTAATATTTGTTGTTGTATGTGCTATCGAGTAATATTTGTTGTTGTATGTGCTGTCGAGTAATATTTGTTGTTGTATGTGCTATCGAGTAATATTTGTTGTTGTATGTGCTGTCGAGTAATATTTGTTGTTGTATGTGCTATCGAGTAATATTTGTTGTTGTATGTGCTGCCGAGCAATATTTGTTATTTTGTTGTTGTTGTTGTATGTGTTGCCGAATAATATTTGTTGTTTTTTTGTTGTTGTTGTATGTGTTGCCGGGTAATATTTGTTGTTCTTTTTGTTACGAAGTTTAGTGCCAAGTAATATTTGTTGTTATTTCCGTCCTGGAGTTTGTATCTGAAGTAATATTTGTTGTTGTCTTTTGTTGTTGTATGTGTTGCCAAGTAATATTTGTTGTTGTTTGTTGATGTATGTGTTGCCGAATAATATTTGTCATTGTTTTTTGTTGTTGTATGTGCTGCCGAGTAATATTTGTTTGTTTTTTTTGTTACGAAGTTTGGTGCCAAATAATATTTGTCATTGTTTTGTGTTGTTGTATGTATTTCCAGGTAATATTTGTTGTTCTTTTTGTTACGAAGTTTGGTGCCAAGTAATATTTGTCGTTATTTCCGTCCTTGAGTTTGTAGCTGAAGTGATATTTGTTGTAGTTTTCGTCGTTGAGTTTGTAGCCGAAGTAATATTTGACTTTTTTATCGTCGAGTTTGTAGCTGAAGTAATATTTGTTGTAGTTTTTATCGTTGAGTGTGTAGCTGAAGTAATATTCGTTGTAGTTTTTATCATTGAGTTTGTAGCTGAAGTAATATTTGTAGTAGTTTTTATCATTGAGTTTGTAGCTGAAGTAATATTTGTAGTAGTTTTTATCATTGAGTTTGTAGCTGAAGTAATATTTGCCGTTGTTTCTGTCGTTGGTTTGTCGCTGAGTAAAATTTCTCATTGTTTTGTCGCTGAGTTTGTAGCTGAAGTAATATTTTAATCTGTTTTTTTTTTTCGTTGATTTTGTGGCTGAAGTAATATTTATTGTTGTTTGTATAGTTGAATTTATAGCCGAAGTAATATTTGTTGTTGTTTTCGTCGTTGAATTTGTAGCTGAAGTAATATTTGTTGTTATTTTCGTCGTTGAATTTGTAGCTGAAGTAATATTTGTTGTTATTTTCGTCGTTGAATTTGTAGCTGAAGTAATATTTGTTGTTGTTTTCGCCGTTGAATTTGTAGCTGAAGTAATATTTGTTGCAGTTTTATTGTTGAGCCTGTTATTGAATTAATATGTGTAGCTGTTCTTTTTTTTTTTAGTTTGTTGTTGAAGTAATATTTATAGTTGTTTTGTCGTTGAGTTTGTAGCTGAAGTAACATTTTTCGTTTTTTTTCCCCTGAGTTTCTAACTGAAGTAATATTTGTCGTTGTTTTCATCATTGAGTTTGTGGTTGAAGTAATATTTGTAGATGTTCTTGTCGTTGAGTTTGTAGCTGAAGTAGTATTTGTCGTTTTTTTATCGTTGAGTTTGTTGTTGAATTAATATGTATAGCTGTTCTTGTTTTTTAAGTTTGTACCTGAAGTAATATTGTAGCTGTTGCTATTTTTTTTTATTTTGTTCCTAAAGTAATATTTGTAGCTGTTCTTGTTTTTTAGTTTGTTGTTGAAGTAATATTTGTAGCTGTTCTTGTTTTTTAGTTTGTAGCTAAACTAATAATTTTATTTGTTTTTGTCGTTGAGTTTGTAGCCGGAGTAATATTTACTGTTGTTTTTGTCTTTGAGTTTGTCATTGAAATAATATTTGTAGCTGTTTTGTCGTTGAGTTTGTAGCTGAAGTAATAGTTGTCGTTGTTTTTGTCGTTGAGTTTGTAGTAGTAGTTGTTTTGTCTTTGAGTGTGTAGCTGAAGTAATATTTGTAGTTGTTTTATCGTTGATTTTGTAGCTGAAGTCATATTTGTATCTTTTCTTGTCGTTGATTTGTAGCTGAAGTAATATTTGTAGTTGTTTTATCGTTGATTTTGTAGCTGAAGTCATATTTGTATCTTTTCTTGTCGTTGATTTGTAGCTGAATTAATATTTGTAGCTGTTCTTGTCGTTGAGTTTGTAGATGAAGTAATATTTGTAGCTGTTCTTGTTGTTGAGTTTGTAGCTAAAGTAATATCTGTCGTCGTTTTTTTTCCTGAGTTTGTTGTCGAGTAATATTTCTGGTTCTGTCTGTCGTGGAGTCTTTGTGGTTCTGTTTCCGGTCGAGACACATTTCTCACTGTGTGTTGTCATGTAATAAGTAGTACTTGTGGTTGTTTTTAAATCATCGTGTAGCAAGTAATATTTCTAGCTATTGTTGTGGTCGTGTAGTGATATTTCTTGTTGTGTTTATCGTCGAGTGTTAGTATTCCACGTTTTTTTTTTGCCCCGTGTAATAATATGTTTGGTTGTATGTGTGGTAATGTGTAATATTTCCTGTTGTGTTTTTCGTCGTGTAGTAGTATATTTCATGCTGTGTTTGTTATCATATAACAGCAATATTTCTTCTTATGTTTGCTATCATATAGTAGCAATAATTATTGTTGTGTTTGTTATCATATAGTACCACTATTTCTTGTTGTGTTTGTTATCATATAGTAGCAGTATATCTTGTTGTGTTTGTTATCACATAGTAGCAGTATATCTTGTTGTGTTTGTTATCATATAGTAGTAATATTGTTTGTTGTGTTTGACGTCGTGTAATAATATTGTTTTTTGTGTTTGTGAAGTAAGATTGTTTATTGTGTTTTTCATCATGTAGTAATAATGCTTGTTCTGCTTGTTGTCGTGTAGTAATATTGTTTGTTGTGTGTGTCTTCGTGTAGTAATATTGTTTGTTGTGTGTGTCTTCGTGTAGTAATATTGTTTGTTGTGTGTGTCGTCGTGTAGTAATATTGTTTGTTATGTTTGAAGCCGTGTAGTAATATTGTTTGTTATGTTTGAAGTCGTGTAGTAATATTGTTTGTTGTGTTTGAAACCGTGTAGTAATATTGTTTGTTGTGTTTGTTTTCTTGTAGTAATATTGTTTGTTGTGTTTGTCTTCTTGTCGTAATATTGTTTGTTGTATTTGTCGTCATGTAGTAATATTGTTTGTTGTGTTTGTTTTCGTGTAGTAATATTGTTTGTTGTGTTTGTCTTCGTGTAGTAATATTGTTTGTTGTGTGTGTCGTCGTGTTTTAATATTGTTTGTTGTTTGTGTCGTCCTGTACTAATATTGTTTGTTGTGTTTGTCTTCGTGTCGTAATATTGTTTGTTGTGTGTGTCTTCGTGTCATAATATTGTTTGTTGTGTGTGTCGTCCTGTAGTAATATTGTTTGTTGTGTTTGTCTTCGTGTCATAATATTGTTTGTTGTGTGTGTCGTCCTGTAGTAATATTGTTTGTTGTGTTTGAAACCGTATAGTAATATTGTTCGTTATGTTTGTTTTCTTGTAGTAATATTGTTTGTTGTTTGTGTCGTCCTGTAGTAATATTGTTTGTTGTGTTTTAAACCGTGTAGTAATATTGTTTGTTGTGTTTGTTTTCTTGTAGTAATATTGTTTGTTGTGTTTGTCGTCGTGTAGTAATATTGTTTGTTGTGTGAAACCGTGTAGTAATATTGTTTGGTATATTTATCTTCGTGTAGTAATATTGTTTGTTGTGTTTGTCGTCGTGTAGTAATATTGTTTGTTGTGTTTGTCATCGTGTAGTAATATTTCATTTTTTTTTCTTTGTTGTTATAAAATAATATATTTTGTTGTGTTTGTTGTTTTGAAGTAATAATTTTTATGTTGTATTTTATGTTATGTAGTAATAATTCTTGTTGTGTTTGTTATTATGACTTGATATTTCCTACTGCATTTGCCAGCATCGACTACTACATTTGCTTGGTGCCATTGAATTTTCTTGATTTTTTATTACATATGTAATGTTACTACAAACAGTACTTCGGAAATTGTATCACTCCGCCTGAGACGTCTTTTGTATTACATCCTGCCAGTTTTTTTTTGTTTTTTTTTGGATCTGTTTGTCAAAATTATGAAAGGAGATTTGTCTAATTTTTATAACCAAGACTTCGACGAGGCAAGAGTCACATACGGATAGCTGACATTTCTTTATGTGCAAAAAAAAAACAAAAAACGGAAGAACTAGCTGATGTATCTATCATGTAATCATCGAGCTACAAGAGAACAATGTAGTCTAAAAATCCGCCGAAGAAATCCCCAAGCGAAGACCAATCTCACAAGGACATCCCAGATATTGTAACATGTCCTTCCAAGGGCATAAGGTCGACTTCATATCCACTGCACGACAAACCATGTCATCTTTCATAGATAAAGGACTCTTTCTGGGAAAAGAAAAACCCCAACAAACTCAGATCAGGTACCAAGATCTGTCCTTTTCTGCGTAGTAAGGACGAATATAGTTGTAACAACAGTTTGTAACAACAGCTTGTTATTCATGGAACAGCATACAGAGTTCAGGATCAGCTTCACTGCACCGGCTACAAGCTTCTGGTACGGCTGTGCGCTAGCAGTGCGCGGAGCCGTGGAGCTAGTATTGCCCCCAGATGACAGACCGCTCCGGCCACCATCGCCATATTGAAATTTAAGAAAAATAAATCTATAAGAACTTCGAGGTGCGGTTTCTTTTGTTTCTTTGTTTTGTTTCTGAAGTTTCCTCCCAAAGATTTGTCCCTGTGTGTGTTTTTTTTTTCTGTCTTTGTCATATTTTCTTACTATCTATGACATCCGGTCAGAGTTTTAAAAATAAATGTATAGATCTGTCATGTTATAGAGATAGAGGCCTAGATTCAGGAGAGGCCGAAAAGCTTCTCTCAACCAAGGAATGAAGAAACTAAAGTAGCGATATAGGAAATGCAACCACCTGCAGGGGGGACTATGTGGAAACGTAACCACCTGCAGGGGGGACTATGTGGAAACGCAACCACCTGCAGGGTGACTATGTGAAAACGCAGCCACTTGCAGGGGGGACTATGTGGAAACGCAGCCACCTCCAGGGTGACTATGTGTAAACGCAACCACCTGCAGGGTGACTATGTGCAAACGCAACCACCTGCAGGGGGGACTATGTGCAAACGCAACCACCTGCAGGGTGACTATGTGAAAACGCAACCACTTGCAGGGGGACTATGTGGAAACGCAGCCACCTCCAGGGTGACTATGTGTAAACGCAACCACCTCCAGGGTGACTATGTGTAAACGCAACCACCTCCAGGGTGACTATGTGTAAACGCAACCACCTCCAGGGTGACTATGTGTAAACGCAGCCACCTACAGGGGGACTATGTGAAGAAGTGATGTAAGCGTTATGTTCCTTTTACTCACAGTTTCCCGTATGAAATGGTATACATCTTTTACTTTTCGAGTCTCCCTCGTATATTGTGTACAGTATGTTGTTTACTCTACAGCTGTCTTTAGCCCATCTTTCCGTGGCATTCTCTGATCTTAAGACTCCGCTATGTAGTTAATCTCCAGGCTTTGTTATACTCTGTCATCTTGTTCAATCCTCTGAAAATGACGGGAAAAGAAAGGAAACTATGCATCTAAAAACAAAATTTGCATAAAACTGAACGCATTACTAACATTTTAAAACAGATCGCAGTAGACAATTGTAGTATGTAGGTTTAGGTCTTCTCCAGACATTTAACAAGGAGAAGAAGAAATAAGAAAACAAAAGTTTCCTTTGCTCATCCTGTTCTAGACTCACGCAAAATCATTTATTCTCGGAAATAGCCTTCGACGTGAGTAACCTATTTTTGCTTCGTTCATTGACAGCGATTTGTGTAGCGTGGTCCCTGGTCTATCTGTGCAGATATTTTCTGTTTACAGATGTTTTCCTTGAGATGTTGAGTACCCCCTTCACCACAGCTGAAGTCGAGGGCGTGAAGACACTGTCCAAGATAGTTCTTCTTCTTCTGTGTTCGAGGTTGGTGGTCACGTCAGATCCTGATCCCTGTCGACATGGCAAAGCCCGCAGTCCTCTCCAGATCCTGATCCCTGTCTACATAGCAAAGCCCGTAGTCCTCTCCAGATCCTGATCCCTGTCGACATGGCAAAGCCCGCAGTCCTCTCCAGATCCTGATAGGAGCCCCAAAGCTTTTGCCCCGAGCTTGTGCCCCCTGGCCATGTCTCACGCCTCAGGTCCGCATCTTCTGGGCACTCTTGAAGAACATGTTCTGGAGTCTGGGCTCCACTGCCACATGGGCATTCGTGTGTGTGTCTAAGGTAGTGATCTGCGACACAGAGTTTGCAGCTAGTGTCAGTGCTGAAGGACAATAACCGGTCAAGACCCCAATCCCCCTCTTCCTTAGAGCTCCCAGTAAGAAGTAAAAGCCTAGTTAATGGACAAGATATATTTATAATCCTCATAACGAAGTCTACTTTAAAAAAAAAAGCATTGCAACTTTTCCTTTCTGTGTGTGGTTTTTTTAAACCCCAGGCATATGAGAAATACTAACCGTAACAAACATTTCATTCGTTATGATGCTGTGCTCCATCATCTCCACGACAGCAGCTGCGATGAACATCCTGCTCACATGTGTCTAGGGAAGCTGAACAACGAACAGTCAAGCCACTGAAAGGTGCTCACGAAAGATAACGAAGCGAGAAATGTAGGCCGTTATGGGCAAAACCTACTCACACCCTCTCAGAATCCTAAAGACTTTGCGCGACAAAAAGAAAAAAAAATTAGATCAACAAATGGTCACATGGTGCTGGCTTGAACACACAGTGCGGTGCGAGCAAACAGATGTAGCTGAAGTAGTATTTGTCGTTTTTTTATCGTTGAGTTTGTTGTTGAATTAATATGTATAGCTGTTCTTGTTTTTTAAGTTTGTACCTGAAGTAATATTGTAGCTGTTGCTATTTTTTTTTTATTTTGTTCCTAAAGTAATATTTGTAGCTGTTCTTGTTTTTGAGTTTGTTGTTGAAGTAATATTTGTAGCTGTTCTTGTTTTTTAGTTTGTAGCTAAACTAATAATTTTATTTGTTTTTGTCGTTGAGTTTGTAGCCGGAGTAATATTTACTGTTGTTTTTGTCTTTGAGTTTGTCATTGAAATAATATTTGTAGCTGTTTTGTCGTTGAGTTTGTAGCTGAAGTAATAGTTGTCGTTGTTTTTGTCGTTGAGTTTATAGTAGTAGTTGTTTTGTCTTTGAGTGTGTAGCTGAAGTAATATTTGTAGTTGTTTTATCGTTGATTTTGTAGCTGAAGTCATATTTGTATCTTTTCTTGTCGTTGATTTGTAGCTGAAGTAATATTTGTAGCTGTTCTTGTCGTTGAGTTTGTAGCTGAAGTAATATTTGTAGCTGTTCTTGTTGTTGAGTTTGTAGCTAAAGTAATATCTGTCGTCGTTTTTTTTTCCTGAGTTTGTTGTCGAGTAATATTTCTGGTTCTGTCTGTCGTGGAGTCTTTGTGGTTCTGTTTCCGGTCGAGACACATTTCTCACTGTGTGTTGCCATGTAATAAGTAGTACTTGTGGTTGTTTTTAAATCATCGTGTAGCAAGTAATATTTCTAGCTATTTTTGTGGTCGTGTAGTGATATTTCTTGTTGTGTTTATCGTCGAGTATTAGTATTCCACGTTTTTTTTTTTTTTGCCCCGTGTGATAATATGTTTGGTTGTATGTGTGGTAATGTGTAATATTTCCTGTTGTGTTTTTCGTCGTGTAGTAATATTGTTTGTTCTGTTTGTCGTCTTGTAGTAGTATATTTCATGCTGTGTTTGTTATCATATAACAGCAATGTTTCTTCTTATGTTTGCTATCATATAGTAGCAATAGTTATTGTTGTGTTTGTTATCATATAGTACCACTATTTCTTGTTGTGTTTGTTATCATATAGTAGCAGTATATCTTGTTGTGTTTGTTATCACATAGTAGCAGTATATCTTGTTGTGTTTGTTATCACATAGTAGCAGTGTATCTTGTTGTGTTTGTTATCATATAGTAGTAGTGTATCTTGTTGTGTTTGTTATCACATAGTAGCAGTGTATCTTGTTGTGTTTGTTATCACATAGTAGCAGTGTATCTTGTTGTGTTTGTTATCATATAGTAGTAATATTGTTTGTTGTGTTTGACGTCGTGTAATAATATTGTTTTTTTTTGTGTTTGTGAAGTAAGATTGTTTATTGTGTTTTTCATCATGTAGTAATAATGCTTGTTCTGCTTGTTGTCGTGTAGTAATATTGTTTGTTGTGTGTGTCTTCGTGTAGTAATATTGTTTGTTGTGTGTGTCTTCGTGTAGTAATATTGTTTGTTGTGTGTGTCTTCGTGTAGTAATATTGTTTGTTGTGTGTGTCGTCGTGTAGTAATATTGTTTGTTATGTTTGAAGCCGTGTAGTAATATTGTTTGTTATGTTTGAAGTCGTGTAGTAATATTATTTGTTGTGTTTGAAACCGTGTAGTAATATTGTTTGTTGTGTTTGTTTTCTTGTAGTAATATTGTTTGTTGTATTTGTCGTCATGTAGTAATATTGTTTGTTGTGTTTGTCTTCGTGTAGTAATATTGTTTGTTGTGTTTGTCTTCGTGTAGTAATATTGTTTGTTGTGTGTGTCGTCGTGTTTTAATATTGTTTGTTGTTTGTGTCGTCCTGTAGTAATATTGTTTGTTGTGTTTGTCTTCGTGTCGTAATATTGTTTGTTGTGTGTGTCTTCGTGTCATAATATTGTTTGTTGTGTGTGTCGTCCTGTAGTAATATTGTTTGTTGTGTTTGTCTTCGTGTCATAATATTGTCTGTTGTGTGTGTCGTCGTGTAGTAATATTGTTTGTTGTGTTTGAAACCGTATAGTAATATTGTTCGGTGTGTTTGTTTTCTTGTAGTAATATTGTTTGTTGTGTTTGTCGTCGTGTAGTAATATTGTTTGTTGTGTTTTAAACCGTGTAGTAATATTGTTTGTTGTGTTTGTTTTCTTATAGTAATATTGTTTGTTGTGTTTGTCGTCGTGTAGTAATATTGTTTGTTGTGTGAAACCGTGTAGTAATATTGTTTGGTATATTTATCTTCGTGTAGTAATATTGTTTGTTGTGTTTGTCGTTGTGTAGTAATATTGTTTGTTGTGTTTGTCATCGTGTAGTAATATTTCATTTTTTTTTTCTTTGTTGTTATAAAATAATATATTTTGTTGTGTTTGTTGTTTTGAAGTAATAATTTTTATGTTGTATTTTATGTTATGTAGTAATAATTCTTGTTGTGTTTGTTATTATGACTTGATATTTCCTACTGCATTTGCCAGCATCGACTACTACATTTGCTTGGTGCCATTGAATTTTCTTGATTTTTTATTACATATGTAATGTTACTACAAACAGTACTTCGGAAATTGTATCACTCCGCCTGAGACGTCTTTTGTATTACATCCTGCCAGTTTGTTTATTTGTTTTTTTTTGGATCTGTTTGTCAAAATTATGAAAGGAGATTTGTCTAATTTTTATAACCAAGACTTCGACGAGGCAAGAGTCACATACGGCGATAGCTGACATTTCTTTATGTGCAAAAAAAAACAAAAACGGAAGAACTAGCTGATGTATCTATCATGTAATCATCGAGCTACAAGAGAACAATGTAGTCTAAAAATCCGCCGAAGAAATCCCCAAGCGAAGACCAATCTCACAAGGACATCCCAGATATTGTAACATGTCCTTCCAAGGGCATAAGGTCGACTTCATATCCACTGCACGACAAACCATGTCATCTTTCATAGATAAAGGACTCTTTCTGGGAAAAGAAAAACCCCAACAAACTCAGATCAGGTACCAAGATCTGTCCTTTTCTGCGTAGTAAGGACGAATATAGTTGTAACAACAGCTTGTAACAACAGCTTGTTATTCATGGAACAGCATACAGAGTTCAGGATCAGCTTCACTGCACCGGCTACAAGCTGCTGGTACGGCTGTGCGCTAGCAGTGCGCGGAGCCGTGGAGCTAGTATTGCCCCCAGATGATAGACCGCTCCGGCCACCATCGCCATATTGAAATTTAAGAAAAATAAATCTATAAGAACTTCGAGGTGCCGTTTCTTTTGTTTCTTTGTATTGTTTCTGAAGTTACCTCCCAAAGATTTGTCCCTGTGTGTGTTTTTTTTTTTCTGTCTTTGTCATATTTTCTTACTATCTATGACATCCGGTCAGAGTTTTAAAAATAAATGTATAGATCTGTCATGTTATAGAGATATTATAGAGATAGAGGCCTAGATTCAGGAGAGGCCGAAAAGCTTCTCTCAACCAAGGAATGAAGAAACTAAAGTAGCGATATAGGAAATGCAACCACCTGCAGAGGGGACTATGTGGAAACGCAACCACCTGCAGGGTGACTATGTGCAAACGCAACCACCTGCAGGGTGACTATGTGAAAACGCAGCCACTTGCAGGGGGACTATGTGGAAACGCAGCCACCTACAGGGGGACTATGTGCAAACGCAACCACCTCCAGGGTGACTATGTGTAAATGCAACCACCTCCAGGGTGACTATGTGTAAACGCAACCACCTCCAGGGTGACTATGTGTAAACGCAGCCACCTACAGCGGGACTATGTGAAGAAGTGATGTAAGCGTTATGTTCCTTTTACTCACAGTTTCCCGTATGAAATGGTATACATCTTTTACTTTTCGAGTCTCCCTCGTATATTGTGTACAGTATGTTGTTTACTCTACAGCTGTCTTTAGCCCATCTTTCCGTGGCATTCTCTGATCTTAAGACTCCGCTATGTAGTTAATCTCCAGGCTTTGTTATACTCTGTCATCTTGTTCAATCCTCTGAAAATGACGGGAAAAGAAAGGAAACTATGCATCTAAAAACAAAATTTGCATAAAACTGAACGCATTACTAACATTTTAAAACAGATCGCAGTAGACAATTGTAGTATGTAGGTTTAGGTCTTCTCCAGACATTTAACAAGGAGAAGAAGAAATAAGAAAACAAAAGTTTCCTTTGCTCATCCTGTTCTAGACTCACGCAAAATCATTTATTCTCGGAAATAGCCTTCGACGTGAGTAACCTATTTTTGCTTCGTTCATTGACAGCGATTTGTGTAGCGTGGTCCCTGGTCTATCTGTGCAGATATTTTCTGTTTACAGATGTTTTCCTTGAGATGTTGAGTACCCCCTTCACCACAGCTGAAGTCGAGGGCGTGAAGACACTGTCCAAGATAGTTCTTCTTCTTCTGTGTTCGAGGTTGGTGGTCACGTCAGATCCTGATCCCTGTCGACATGGCAAAGCCCGCAGTCCTCTCCAGATCCTGATCCCTGTCTACATAGCAAAGCCCGTAGTCCTCTCCAGATCCTGATCCCTGTCGACATGGCAAAGCCCGCAGTCCTCTCCAGATCCTGATAGGAGCCCCAAAGCTTTTGCCCCGAGCTTGTGCCCCCTGGCCATGTCTCACGCCTCAGGTCCGCATCTTCTGGGCACTCTTGAAGAACATGTTCTGGAGTCTGGGCTCCACTGCCACATGGGCATTCGTGTGTGTGTCTAAGGTAGTGATCTGCGACACAGAGTTTGCAGCTAGTGTCAGTGCTGAAGGACAATAACCGGTCAAGACCCCAATCCCCCTCTTCCTTAGAGCTCCCAGTAAGAAGTAAAAGCCTAGTTAATGGACAAGATATATTTATAATCCTCATAACGAAGTCTACTTTAAAAAAAAAGCATTGCAACTTTTCCTTTCTGTGTGTGGTTTTTTTAAACCCCAGGCATATGAGAAATACTAACCGTAACAAACATTTCATTCGTTATGATGCTGTGCTCCATCATCTCCACGACAGCAGCTGCGATGAACATCCTGCTCACATGTGTCTAGGGAAGCTGAACAACGAACAGTCAAGCCACTGAAAGGTGCTCACGAAAGATAACGAAGCGAGAAATGTAGGCCGTTATGGGCAAAACCTACTCACACCCTCTCAGAATCCTAAAGACTTTGCGCGACAAAAAGAAAAAAAAATTAGATCAACAAATGGTCACATGGTGCTGGCTTGAACACACAGTGCGGTGCGAGCAAACAGATGGAAGTCTCTGATCAATATGAAAATTATTGGTGAAGATTTGGTCAAATTAGGACAAAAATATCACGTGAAAAAAAAGATGAAAAACAAACAACAAGAAAACCTAAAAGAAACAGTATTTATAAAATGTTGAGTACAGTACAGTGACATTCATCCGCGGTCGCTGTCAAATTAATTCGCACATAAATTAAGTCCAGCATCTTGCTTCCCGTTTACCTTTAATTTTCACCATTTAAACGCCACTTCTGTTTTTCGTTATCATCGTCGTCGTCATTGTCATCACCGTCGTCATCATCGTCGTCATGGTCATCATCATCATCATCATCGTCGTCGTCGTTTTCGTCATCATCGTCTTGTCATCGTCATCATCGTCTTGTCATCGTCATCATCATCGTCATCATCATCATCGTCGTCGTCATAATAGACACTGGCAGTATCTCGCTCCCTGAAATATTTTCAGTTAGCTCATTTGCCATCGCGTTAGACCTTCCATGATTTTTTTTTCCTCTTGCTCTTCTACTTCGTCTCTTCCCATTTATCTTTCCTGTTGTTATGAAGTCTTCACCACCCCTTCCCCCCCCCCTCCTCATTGTGCCCAAGAAACGATGACTTTCGTCTTCATGTAGGTTTATTTAAGTCACCTGTCTACATTTACAAAAATACGATTTTTAAGGGCATGCATCTTTCCCATCGCAACATATGCCTGTGAGACCTGGACACTTAAGAAAACAGCTAATAAACACATAAATGCCTTTGAATGTAAATGCTACAGAAGAGTTCTTCAAATATCATGGACACAAAAAATAACAAATATATCCATATTACAAGAACTTAATATTGAAGAAGGTTGGCTAGTAAAGATGATTAAACAGAGAAAACACTATTTTGGACATATTAAACGTCATGATAATCTAGAGAAGACCGTCTTGGAAGGGTACATAATGGGAAAAATACAGAGAGGAAGACCAATGCGAAGATGGCTGCAAGACGTCGTTGATAACCTGCAAATTGATGCATCAGCAGCAGGGCATCTTCCTTACAACCGAGAGGCCTACAGGAGAGCTGTTAGGGAGGCAAAGTTCCGCAAGGGACATAACTGACCGACCTACATCTGCTTTTCACTTTCATGGGGAAATAATTGTTAAAAAGAAACGACAAAAACTTTCCTGAAACTATACCCCTAAAACATCAGAATCGAGCCCCTTATGGGGTCTGCATCCTAGGCAGCTGCTTAAGTTGGTCAGTAGCCGCTGTTTCTGAACATATTTCTAGGATTTAGCATCATGGCACTCGAGCCACATCCATACATGCTGTGCTGCCTGTTTCAGCAACCGCAAAAAAATATGAACACATTCAGCCAGCCAACTGTTGGTTCTGGCAACCTAGAATTCTACCAACCAACTGTTGGTTCTGGCTACCTAGAATTCTACCAACCAACTGTTGGTTCTGGCAACCTAGAATTCTACCAACCAACTGTTGGTTCTGGCTACCTAGAATTCTACCAACCAACTGTTGGTTCTGGCTACCTAGAATTCTACCAGCCAACTGTTGGTTCTGGCAACCTAGAATTCTACCAGTCAACTGTTGGTTCTGGCAACCTAGAATTCTACCAGTCAGCTGTTGCTTCTGGCAACCTAGAATTTACCAGCCAGCTGTTGGTCCAGGCAACCTAGAATTCTACCAGTCAACTGCTGGTTCTGGCAACCTAGAATTTACCAGCCAACTGTTGGTCCAGGCAACCTAAAATTCTACCAGTCAATTGTTGGTTCAGGCAACCTAGAATTCTACCAACCAACCAACCACCCGGCTCTTCTTCCACCCCACCCCCCACACACACATACATTTTCTCACACCCCCATCCTTCATCCTCTGTGGATATATATTATCAGCACATGCCCTTTCCTCCTCCTCTGCGGATATATATTATCAGCACATGCCCTTTCCTCCTCCTCTGTGGATATATATTATCAGCACATGCCCTTTCCTCCTCCTCTGTGGATATATATTATCAGCACATGCCCTTTCCTCCTCCTCCTCTGTGGATATATATTATCAGCACATGCCATTTCCTCCTCCTCTGTGGATATATATTATCGGCACATGCCCTTTCCTCCTCCTCTGTGGATATATATTATCGGCACATGCCATTTCCTCCTCCTCTGTGGATATATATTATCGGCACATGCCCTTTCCTCCTCCTGTGTGGATATATATTATCAGCACATGCCCTTTCCTCCTGTACCAGTTCCTCGCCCATAGACTTCAGTATATCCGTCCTATATATAGGGACCACAGCTGCTGCAATAGCGTTACAAGCAATACGATCGGCTACATCATTGCCTCTCATCTAATATGTCTTAAGAACAGCTTCCTCTTCAACAAAGCCAAGTTAGTACATCAAATTCTTTCACGGCATGCCCCGCCTTATCTATGGAACCTGTTTAAATTTAGCCCAAAGTGCAGCCAACGCTTGAACAACATATGTCTTCCAAAACCTTTACAAGAAAAGCTTTAGTTATTCTGCTGCTCATCTTTGGAATACCCTCCCATCCTGTATAAAAATATAAATTATACTCCTTCCTACAACTACAAACTTTCCCAATATCTATTTGATGTCGACTACATGCCTCCATGAATAATAACACTTAAAAGTTATCTTAGACTGCTCTTACAGGCACCGAATACAGTTACTGTAATTGTTTATTCTGAATAATCCTGAAATGTTTCGTAGATAGTCATTTCTATATGTATGTAGTTACTTCTGTACTGAGTGAATGGATAAGAGAGAAACGTAAATGTTATATTTTATTTTATGTCTCTCAGCTTCAATGTTAATTATGTTTGTTATGTTAACAGCATATTTGTAGAATGTCTGGAATAGAGTGAAAGATGTATGATAAAGGGCAGAATGTCAGATGGGCCTGCGTGCCCAATTCTTAACCCTTTTGAAATAAAGATCAATCAATCAATCAGTCAATCACTCCCGCATGCCCTGGACAATATACCCACGCCGGCCTGGCGGAAAGACCAGAAACAAATACAAAATTTGGTAGTTACTGAAAAATGAACCAGTGAACACTCATAAACCACGCGTTTTAAGGCGTCCCGATATGATCGTTAGGCATAATATTGTAAGTGACGGTTTACTCGTTTAGGCTGAACTTCCTAACCTAGGCCGGCCTGGTTAGCTGAGTGGTCAGGCGTTCGGTTTACTAATCTTGTGGTACCAGGTTCAAGTCTCAATAGTGGGACTTTTTTTTCTCCTGGTACACACAGAAAACAGGGCCCCCGGGGGTCCACCCAGCCTCTAAAAGTGGGCACCAGAGAAATCTGAGAAGGTAAATGTGGCCAGGCGTGATAGTGACCACATCAGACTTTCATGTGGCAAAGGTCTTGGGAATACTGGCCTAACTTCGTATATCTAATATGCCTTAATGGCATGAAGACGGGTATTTTACCGTACCTTACCTACCTTACCTTACTTTACTGTACCTTACCTTACCCTTACCTTACTCTTTTGTTAACTTACCTTACCCTTTGTTACATTAATTTACCTTACCTTACATTACCTTACTTTATCTATTACTGATGTGTATGAGACTTAATTCATTCATTCATTCATTCATTTGCATGTCCCTTGCGGAACTTTGCCTCCCAAACAGCACTCCTGTAGGTCTCTCGGTTGTGAGCAAGATGGCCTGCTGCTGTTGCATCCATTTCCAGATCGTCAACGAGACCTAATACATTATTCTTATCGTTCCCCTGGGTTAAACATGTTGAGAAACGCCGCTCTATAATATCTCCTTGTCCGCGGGACTACTTTTTAATGTGAATGATTTTTTTTTCTCTAAATATACTAACAACTTCGTTTGTAAACGTAAACCAGTATAATGTTGGCATACACGAGGAAGAAGGACCAGAAATACCCTCAGTTTTATCTCTAGAACCTGCGAACGAAGAAGAAGAAGGTCTCTAGAACCAACTGTAGAACGAGCACTCAGAAGATGGGCCAAGGGAGGTCACCAGCTTTCTTCTAGGGTTGGAAGCACATACATCACCTGTAACGTCTGGTATCCGTCTGATCAGATCCTGGTGGGAAGGCACGCCGTCAACCAGAGACCCACGGGTTATTGAGGAAATTCCAAGATGGATCGTTCTTGCATTAAGGATGCTTTGCTCCATACACCCAGGGAACCTCATGGATTCTGTTTTAAATGTGAATTTAACACACACACACACATGCACAAAATGTTGCCCTGAGTAATATAACTCGTATTCAGCTGTCATTCACGTGTTAACCTTTATTTAACCTTGGTCTAATTTACCTTTTCCAGAGCCCCACCAGCCGTCTCGAGGTCCATGGCTGAATGAGCAGGAGTCTCATTTTCATCATGCCAGGCGATTCCAGAGCTCGCCACTGAGTGAGTTGTTAGTGTGTGTCTTGTGCCCCAATGTGTGAGTTGTTAGTGTGTGTCTTGTGCCCCAATGTGTGAGTTGTTAGTGTGTGTCTTGTGTCCCCCAATGAGTGAGTTGTTAGTGTGTGTCTTGTGCCCCAATGAGTGAGTTGTTAGTGTGTGTCTTGTGCCCCAATGAGTGAGTTATTAGTTTGTGTCTTGTGCCGCAATGAGTGAGTTATTAGTTTGTGTCTTGTGCCGCAATGAGTGAGTTATTAGTGTGTGTCTTGTCCCCCAATGAGTGTGTCTTGGCAACTAGTCCAGACAGAATGAATTATTAGTGTGTGGCTTGTGCAATTAGTCCCCACTGAGTGAGTTATTAGTGTGTGACTTGTGCAACTAGTCCAGACAGAATGAGTTATTAGTGTGTGGCTTGTGCAACTAGTCCCTGTATATCTTCTTCTTCTTCCCTTCCATTACCTCCAGGTATTCTGCTTTCTTTTATTGTTACCTTGCACTTTGTGTTGATGACGTGTTTGATAAAGACTTAAATTGGGCGAAATATTACAACATTGTAGCATTAACTCTTTCATTCTTGAATTAATTTCCTTGCTGTCTGCCATATTAAATTTTTGATGATAAACTGTGCTACAAAGAAACTAGAAGGAAATTGACTCTATAATTTAAAAACAAAAGGGATTAAGTTGAAAAGTCGTACTTTCCTGGGCTAGAAAAGTCGTACTTTCCTGGGCTAGAAAAGTCGTACTTTCCATTTTAAACTTTCTAAATTTCCTTATAAGCATTGATTCCAATAGAATTGCAAGATTTGCCAACCCTGTTAGTGCTTTTTTTTTTTTTTTGGCATGAAAGAGTCAAAACTTCAAAGGAAAATCCAATGTCATTTCTCATATTATCTTTTACTTTTAACGACGTCCATAGTTTTGTCTGGTGTTTGTACAGAGAAGTAAAAAAAAAAAAAAAATCACATCATCTACGGAAGCTAACAAGTTGTGAAGTTTGGATAACGTCACCAAAAAAAAACAAAAAAACTTCTGAGAATATTCCGATGGTTCTGAAATTATATCCTATCTCTTCTTCTTTGTCGCTCTTCTGATGGTTCTCAAGTTATATCCTATCTCTTCTTCTTTGTCGCTCTTCTGATGGTTCTCAAGTTATATCCTATCTCTTCTTCTTTGTCGCTGTTCCGATGGTTCTCAAGTTATATCCTATATCTTCTTCTTTGTCGCTATCCCTCGAAAGGGCAATGGGGTATGTTGGCCCTGCAGGTCTAACTTGGGATCGGCGCATGTTTAGAACCTGGGGGTTCACCTTCTCACTGCGATCCTTACTCACTTGACCAAACAGCCTGTCTCTTTTTAAGGGCACCACTGGGGGGGGATAGAAAAGGGTCTTTGCCGGTTGTGGTTCGGCAACTTTAACGCCAGCAGTCGGCTCTATTTCGCTGACCCCTTGCCTTACTCAATTTGAATGGTACGTCCCATCTGAAAAGGCGTAATCTTCTTTCAGTTGCTTGTATCAGTATCCTGGATTCGAACCTATGAGTTTTCTGTGGAGAGAGTACAAGAACTGACAAATTTTAATTGCGCTGTCGTATGTGGCGTAACGGAAAGGAGTTCCTGCCATGCTGTAGAAAGGGTGAAGGTTATAGTGTTAGTGCCCATGTATTTTGTGACGTGATAGCATACAAAAGAGTAATGAGGTCAGTATCATTTCTGGCTACCTTTTTGTTGTCCAGCTACTGAAGGAGCCAGGTACCAATTTCTAAAGTTGGGTGACTGTGGTTTAACTTGGAGCGCCTACCTCCACGAGGTCAACTCGCTGACTACACTACACCTGCGGTCTACAGTAGAAACCATAATAAATTACTGCGGTTAAATCAAGTCGTTATACCAGAATCATATGTATGTAATGAGAGGGACACGGGCAATACAAGGATTTAGAGACAACGTGAAAGAGTTCTTAAGAGAACTAGAAATAAAGAGCTGGAGAGAGAGAGAAAGACTGAAAAAGACAGAGAGGAAAAGATTGTAGGTGCAGTAATGAGCCTTCATCATCATCATCATCATCATCATCATCATCATCATCATCATCATCGCCTTTCACTCCCTTGAGAGCGTAGACCACGGATAAAGGCTCTCCAGTCATCCTTGTTCTTGGAATTATTCTCTGCTTCCTTCCATGTGTATCCCTTGTCTCTGAGCACTGTCATAATTTCTCTTCTCCAAGTAAGTCTAGGTCTTCCTCGTTTTCTATTTCCTTGAGTATTCCATGGCAGTGCCTGTCTTGCTATGCTGGTGTCAGGTTTCCTCAGAGTGTGGCCAGTCCACCTCCATTTCCTAGATATGATTTGTAGGTTCACAGGTTCTTGTCCTGCCCTTTCCCAGACCTCCTCATTCTTGATCTTTTCCGGGTTTTTAATGTAATGAGCCTTGCAGGCTATGATTGTTGGAGAGAGAGAGAGAGAGAGAGAGTGTGTGTGTGTGTGTGTGTAAAGAGAAACAGATAGAGACACGGAGATGACACACTCACAGGGAGAGAGACCGAGAGTGTAAAGGAAGGCAAAGAGACTGACAGAGAGAGACAGAGAGAGAGAAACAGAAAAAAACAGAGAGAAAGACACAGATGGAAACACAGAGAGAGAGAGACACACACACACACAGAGACAGGGGCACAGAAAGATAAGAGGCAGAGACAAACAGAGAAACAGAGAGAGAAAGACAGAGAGAGAGACATAAACAGACAGAGAAAGACATAAAGAAAGACAATGAGAAACAGATAGAGACATAGAGAGAGACAGAGGACATAGAGAGAGACAGAGAAAGACAAAGAGAGAGACATAGAGAGAGACAGAGGACATAGAGAGAGACAGAGGACATAGAGAGAGACATAAATAGACAGAGAGAGACATAAAGAGACAGAGAAAGACATAAAGAAAGACAGTGAGAGACAGAGAAAGACATAGAGAGAGACAGAAGACATAGAGAGAGACAGAGAAAGACAAAGAGAGAGAGAGAGACGGAGAAAGGCAAAGAGAGAGAGAGGCATAGAGAGAGACATAAAGAAAGACAGTGAGAGAAACATAAGCAAACACACAGAGAGACATAGAGAGAGACATAGAGGCAAACACACAGAGAGACAGAGAGAGACGCTGTGAGAATCACACACACACAGACACAGAGAGAGGGAGACAAAGACAAAGACAGAAACACAGACAGAGAGTCAGATGAGGTACTTTACCATAATTTTAACTTACATTAATCTTTTCAACAAAATTAATAGTCTCTTTTGACCTCATTCTCAACAGTCATCAGGTTTAGTTACAAGTGACTCACTGTAGTCAACGATGCTGACGAACCCCATCCATCTTCCTCAAAACAATCTGCAAAGGAATCATTGTAATCTTCCATCTTTGAGTTTATAACAGAATCTTAATCCTTCTATCCTGTGGTAGTTAGATTTCCTGAAAACTTAAACTCAGCCATAAACTGTCGGCCATAAAATTCGCAAGAAAATAAACCATCAGCTTTCTAACACAGAAAGTCAAAGAGTTTATCTGCTGCAATGGTTCTCAGCCTTTTGTAGAGCTGTGCTTGAACCAGCAGTTGGTAGGTGGCCCACGATCTATAAAAGAGACAAAAATATTCTGAAGCTAAACATATGATCTAATATGTTCTCGCTACCTTACCTCAGACACCATTTCTCGCGACCTTACCTCAGACACTATTTCTCGCGACCTTACCTCAGACACTATTTCTCGCGACCTTACCTCAGACACTATTTCTCGCGACCGTACCTCAGACACTATTTCTCGCGACCTTACCTCGAACACTATTTCTCCCGACCTTACCTCAGACACTATTTCTCGCGACCTTATCTCGGACACTGTTTCTCGCGACCCCACTAATTCTCGCAACCCTACCTCAAAATCACTAATTCCCCCTCTCCTCCCCCCCCCCCCCATTCCACAACCCCCGGACGGTGATTTGGACTACGACCCCCAGTTTCACAGATTGAAAACCACTGATCTGTACCATCTGTTTAAATGTGAGCGCCTACTTTAAAATTAACTTTCCCGAGAGCTTGGAAAACCAGTGGAGGCTAATTTGGCTTAGCCAGTCCATTCAGTTTTAACGTATAATTTACATCATTACACAGTTAGTGAATAATTTACTGAATTTACTTTAGGCTGTGGGATATTCCAGCGCCAAGCCACGACTTATAACGGGGAGGCGGAAATTCCGGAAATTTCTTCGTATGAATTCCCTAATGTTATGAAATAAGTGAAATTATTACTGCGGTAAATCTGTTACTGTGAAGTAACAATGAAAGTGTTTGCTTATTTCATTTAAGGTGACAGCAGGAAGCACATGAAAAGGGAAAGAAAACTTCGCTTACACCTAAAAAAAAAAAAAAGCAGCAGATGGAACCAATATTTGGGCGAACGTCCTTTATCAGGAGCAGTGAAAAATGGACGCAAGATTTGGCAGTCATTCCTTAAAAGAGTGATTGTATTTGTTTAAGATTGTTGGAGGAGATTGCTGGACTGCGAGCTGATTGCTTGATAAGACTGCTGCACTTGATTTGCTGGAGCAGATTAATGCGCTATATTGCTGAAGTAGATTGTTGGACAAGATTGCTTTGCTAGACTGTTGGACTAGGTTGCCGGTGTAAATTGCTTCACTAGATTGCTGGAGTAAATTGCTGCACGAGATTGCTGGAGCAGAGTGCTGCACCAGATTGCTGGACTACATTAATACACTAGATTGCTGAAGTAGATTGTTGGATAAGATTGCACCAGATTGTTGGACTACATTGCTGCACTAGATTGCTGTACTAGATTGCTTGACTACACTGCTGCACGAGATTGCCGGACTAGATTGCTGCACAAGATAGCTGGACTATATTGCTGGATTGGATTGCAGCACTAGATTGCTGGACCGGAAAACTAAAGGAATCTTCTAGCAACTTTTCCCTACTTTTAACACCTGATAGTTCTTCGTTCATTTTGACATCCAAAAAGAAAGGAAAAAAAAACATCCCTGGATTATAAAGAACGAATACGTCTATCCTTCATATAAATTTTGCTTCATCCAACGCACGCCAGATATAACTATCCTGTCATCTGTTTATGGTGTCAAAAGTTGTCATCAAAGGTGACAGTGTTCTTTTAACTCCTTCTCTTGTACTCTCCAGAGTTCTATTCTGTAGCTATTTTTCGCAAGCTATAAGGGATTATAAGGATTTTCAAATGTGAAACGTCTAAAGATGATATTTAATCCTGTATGATTCTGAAGTAAAATGTGTAATGCAGACAGGTCGCTATTTTGAAAGTCGTGCTTTAGAAAAATCAATCTTGTGGTCGCTATTTTAAAAGTCGTGCTTTTGAAAATCATTCTTTTTTTTTTTCTCTCCGAGAAACTTTTGTCATTGCTTTTAGTGTTTCTATTTTTATTGATCCCTATTGTTAGTGGGTTTTTAAAAAACTTTTATAAAGAGAAAAGTTGATGAAAATTGGACGCCATAAAGTATACAAAACAAAGGACATGACACAGTCATCCACTGCGGCTCCTCTTTAAATGATGGAAGCCCTCTGGGTCCATACCCTATGCGTAAAACAGAGGAAGCCATCTGTGCTCCGGAGAGATGTCCCGGTTGGATCCTCCCATCACCGCCCCAAACTCTTTGAGCCTGTCTATGATAAGGAAAAAAAACTTAAGATATATACAGTGAGATATTCTGGGGCTCTTACATTTTTTTTAATAGCGCCCCTTGTTTTCGTACCGCCTGCAGAGTCTGTTAAACGATGTCTTGATCTTTCTCGTCATCTGCAGCTCATCGGATCTCTTCTCTCTTTCTTCCTTTTTGAGACTATTTGATACATGCTTAGGCGGACATATCACTTTTTTAACTTTGAATTGTTCAGTGTTCAGAAGTTTTTTTTAAAATTTTCCTTTTCTTTTTCTAGTTTTTTTTCCATTCAAACTAAGCAGTATCATCAGGTCACAAAAATGTTTCCTCAGGCCTCTTTGGCCAAGGATTGACCATATGTGGCCTAGTCTAAACGATACTTGATTTCTTGCCGTGTCTTCTCCAACGTCTCGTTACTCACCGACGCTGAAACATCCTTATCATAGACGCCATTTTGATACCGGTGATTGCAGCGCTACCTGTGTAAGGGGAGAAAATCTCCAAAGGAATCGGACCAGGTCATGCCAGAAAATTCACGTTTTTTTTTTTAAGATACGATTTTTCTTAATCAGAGATGGACTGTATCCACCTCGTATACGAAGAATTAGAAAAATATTTTGGCCACATACCATAAGAAATAACATTTTGTTGGCAGAAATGCAGATGAAGCCACTGACAACAATTATTGAGGAAATACGCTGGCGATGGTTGGGACATGTGCTCCGAATGACTGACAACTCACTACCAAAAATAGCACTAAGATGGACACCACAGGGGAACAGAAAAAGGGTAGACCAAAAGAGATATGGAGAAGAACAATAGAAAGGATGTTGAGCAACAGAGGGCTCACAAAGGACAGGCATTTGTGGAAAACCCTTGCGGAAGCCCCATGTGCCCTGGGCACTTAAGGTTCAGAGAGAGAGAGAGAGAGAGAGAGGCGATGCATTCACGGAAGAGAAACCGGGACGCAAAGATAATATTCTCGTCTAACATAAGACAATTGTTATTAATTTTAGTGACTGATCTTGTTGCTTCTCTTCCTTCGTCTCCTGCCCCTCTAGATGTCGCCGTTATTCTTCTCGCAAGGCTCTGGACATCCACTTTCGGCTCGACGCTGTCCAGTCTGGCAGTTAGCGACCCAAAGCTGACCTGCTAACGTCGGGGCTGGCGAACCATAGCTGACAAAGACCCTCTCTTATCTCTCCGTTCGTACCCCTCCTCCAAGTAGTAGGCTCAGTCAAGCCAACGCGGCAGGGATACGCCACAGCCCCCCATGGTGGTGGATTGTGCTAAAGAATAATACTGAAAACAAAAAAAAATAGGCCCCACGGAACTTAATCATCGGAGGTATAGGACGCAGGGTGATTCCTGGAAGAGTTTTCTACTGGGTTGGAGGGAGGGTGTTGTGCTTCGTATGACGGGAAATACGGTAATTAATGTCTTTAAGTGACGCCCTTTCTGCTATAGTATTTCAGATGCGCGAACTTGGGACCGAAACTGGGCCGTCCAATAGTTGTTTAGCGTAGGATTGGAAAAGTTTAATACAGCGGTTCTAAACCTTTTTATACCAGTTGTCGCCCCTTTGTTCTCTCTTTTCCTTCACCTCCTGGCCATATTCCTAGAACCCCGATTTTCTTTTTTCTCTTCTTCTTCTTCTTCTTCTTCTGGCTTAGTCGGTTTCTGATGTTGCCTTTTTTTTTAATAATGCTTCTTTGAACCGGGGTGGGGGGAGGTGGGGGTGGGAGGATGCAGTGCCCCCGTCCAGTTTTGGAATTGTTGTCGTAAATACAAGCTACATCGTTAGCTTCCCACAAACATTATTCCTTTGAGCGTTTGTCAAACACTGAGACTTTTCTGTGGTTGTGTCTTCTCTGGGAATGAAGACTTAGTCAGATGTCACATTTTGGGCCCCATAGCTGACATGCTAGCTTCAGGGTTGGCCTACAGTAGCTGATACGCTACCTTCAGGGTTGACCTCCATAGCTGACATGCTAGCTTCAGGGTTGGCCTACAGTAGCTGATACGCTACCTTCAGGGTTGACCTCCATAGCTGACATGCTAGCTTCAGGGTTGGCCTACCATAACTGACATGCTAGCTTCAAGGTTGGCCTACCATAACTGACATGCTAGCTTCAAGTTTAGCCTACCATAGCTGACACGCTAGCTTCAAGGTTGACCTACCATAGCTGATATGCTAGCTTCAGGGTTGGCCTACCATAGCTGATATGCTAGCTTCAGGGTTGGCCTACCATAGCTGATATGCTAGCTTCAGGGTTGGCCTACCATAGCTGATATGCTAGCTTCAGGGTTGGCCTACCATAGCTGATATGCTAGCTTCAGGGTTGGCCTACCATAGCTGACATGCTAGCTTCAGGGTTGGCCTACCATAGCTGACATGCTGGCATCGGGGTTGCTCTACTATAACTGACATGCTGGTTTCAGGGTTAGCCTGCCATAGCTGACATGCTGGCATCAGGGTTGACCTACCGTAGCTGATATGCTAGCTTCAGGGTTGGCCAACCATAGCTGACATGCTGACATCAGAGCTGACCTACCATAGCTGGCATAGAGGCTGGCCTACCATAGCTGACCAAGACCCTGTACAACTTTCCGTTGGTACCTCCAGTAACAGGCCTAGCCTGGCTAATACAGCACAGGTCCCCATTGTCAACATGGTGGTGGAGTCAGCTAAGAATGTATTATACACCCCCTGTTGTTTAAGTGTACGCCCCCTGTTGTTGAAGTGTACACCAATTTTCCCTCTAAGCCTTTGCTGTATGTGTGCAAAATGTTCAGCTCGTGCAAAAAAAAAAAAAAATAATGTGTGCGCAAATGTGTGTAGTAACATATATACACACACGCCCGCGCGCGCGCGCACACACACACACACACGCCTTAAAGGCCTGTACATTTAATAACAGGACTAACTTGCTGTACTGTTCATTTACTGGTATTTAGTTAATTGTAATGATGATCTCTGTGTTTACTTATTCAGTGATTCTGCTACAATATTACCGAAACTACGCGATAAAAGACCAGTCGAAACATCCGATACGAAAGTCATATCCCAGCAAGAAAGAAACAGTCAAGGAAAAACATGTACCATCACTGTGTTTTTATTGATCGTAATTGTAGCACGGAGTAACATCTGGAAACTGGAAAATAAAAGCAGCAGTTTCATTTTTCTGTTTCGCGCGGTTCCAAAAATGTTGTGCGCTGTATGAGTTTTTTTTTCCTGTGCGCGGCCGCGCAGGCGCGTAGGTTATAGGGAACATTAGTGGACACCCCCTGTTGTTAAAGTGTACACCCCCGTTGTTAAAGTTTACACCCTTTGTTGTTAAAGTGTACAACCCCTGTTGTTAAAGAGTACACCCCCGTTGTTAAAATGTACACCCTCTGTTGTTAAAGTGTACACCCCCTGTTGTTAAAGTGTACACCCCCTGTTGTTAAAGTGTGCACCCCCTATTGTTAAAGTGTACACCTTCTGTTGTTAAAGTGTACACCATCTGTTGTTAAAGTGTACACCTTCTGTTGTTAAAGTGTACACCTTCTGTTGTTAAAGTGTACAACCCCTGTTGTTAAAGTGTATAACCCCTGTTCTTAAAGTGTACAATCCCTGTTGTTAAAGTTTACACCCTCTGTTGTTAAAGTTTACAACCCCTGTTGTTAAAGTGTACACCCCCGTTGTTAAAGTTTACACCCTCTGTTGTTAAAGTTTACAACCCCTGTTGTTAAAGTTTACACCCTCTGTTGTTAAAGTTTACAACCCCTGTTGTTAAAGTTTACACCCTCTGTTGTTAAAGTTTACAACCCCTGTTGTTAAAGTGTATAACCCCTGTTCTTAAAGTGTACAATCCCTGCTGTTAAAGTTTACACCCTCTGTTGTTAAAGTTTACAACCCCTGTTGTTAAAGTGTACACCCCCGTTGTTAAAGTTTACACCCTCTGTTGTTAAAGTGGACACCCGCGTTGTTAAAGTTTACACCCTCTGTTGTTAAAGTGTACACCCGCGTTGTTAAAGTGTACAACCCCTGTTGTTAAAGTGTACACCCGCGTTGTTAAAGTTTACACACCCTGTTGTTAAAGTTTACACTCCCTATTGTTAAACTGTACAACCCCTGTTGTTTATGTGTACACCCCTTGTTTAAGTTTACACCCCCTGTTGTTTAAGTGTACACCCCCTGTTGTTGAAGTGTACACCTCTTGTTGTTAAAGTGTACTCTCTCTCTCTCCCCCCCTCTCTCCTCTCTCAACGTTCCAACCTCCCAAGGCTCACAGCCGCTGTCTGTCTGTCTGTCTCCATTCGTCTTTGTTCCTGTCTTTCTCTCTCCATCTGTCTGCCTCAGATTCTCTTAAATCTTTTTCCACATCCCCCTCCATATTTGACTTGAGCTTGCCTGTCATTCCCCCCCCCCCCGCCTCTCTCTCTCTCTCTCTCTACTACTACTACTACTACTACTACTACTACGAGTCTGGTCTGGCGACTCTCACCCAGTGTCGTCGCCTCCACTTCCTTCCACTGCACCAGTGGTTTCTTACTTCGCTCCCCACCTGTCACGCATAAGGGATCTTCATTTGACAACGATGTTTCTTTGTATGCACTAGGACAACTACTCCTGCCTTATCAGGTTGTGCCATTGTTACATTCCTTACAGATCTTCTGGCCCTAAACTCTTCTTCCATAACCTATCTCCGGATGAGCAAGTCTTCGCCATGGCCAAGTCTTTGTATTTAAGGCTTGGCCTAGATTTCAGGCCTGGTATACGTGCTCTTTGGAGCATTCAGTTGGAACGTTTTCTGGGAGTCTTTATATCGGGCTGTTGTTCTTAAGTAATATAAGGAGATATGTTCTTGGTGATGTTTTTTTCTTTTGTTATTCTTTGTTCCAAAATGTTTTTGCTGTCTATCTATCTATCTATCTATCTATCTATCTATCTATCTATCTATCTATCTATCTATCTATCTATCTATCTATCTATCTATCTATCTATCTATCAAAGTGTTTGTCTACATATCTGCATGTCTGTCTGTCAGACCGTTCGTCCATCCGTCCGTCTTTCCGCTGCCTGTAACAAGAGCACTATCCACCTATCCACTACTCCACTCTGACAGGCATTAAGTGAAGAAAAAGAAGAAGAACGTTCAAGCAGTTTCCGAAGCTCTAGATCAGGTTAGAACGTCTGACTTTGTTAACATGAACCGGTAGAAGTTCGCTGTTCTTAGCCCGCCCATATTTGTTAACAACAGGACCTGTGATTTAGCGTAGTATCTTTTCAGTTGCCCCCTCAGTCAAAAGAGTGACCGCTTTTCGACCTCCTTCCCAATCATAAAGTGATCTCTTTTAGACCGCCTTCCCACCCACAAAATGATCTCTTTTAGACCGCCTTCTCAACCACAAAGTGATCTCTTTTAGACCGCCTTCTCAACCACAAAGTGATCTCTTTTAGACCGCCTTCCCGACCACAAAGTGATCTGTTTTAGACTGTTTTCCCAAACACAAAGTGATCTCTTTTCGACCGCCTTCCCGACCACAAAGTGATCTGTTTTAGACTGTTTTCCCAAACACAAAGTGATCTCTTTTCGACCGCCTTCCTGACCACAAAGTGATCTGTTTTAGACTGTTTTCCCAAACACAAAGTGATCTCTTTTCAACCGCCTTGTCAATCACAAAATGATCTCTTTTCGACCGCCTTCTCAAACCCAAAGTGGCGGCATTTTTAGACTGCCTTCTCACCCACAAAGTGATCTGTTTTAGACTGTTTTCCCAAACACAGTGTGGCAGGTTTTAGACTGCTGTGCTCAGCCTAAATGTGCGGTGTTTACCACAGCTCTCAGACTACTTGACCTAAATATCGGTTTCTTTTTTTATGCGCGTCGGTTTCTGTCATTGAAATACAGGTACAGAATGTATCCGAGGCGGGTGATAATGTTTCTTATCTTTGTTTCTTCACCTTGTCTTTCTTTGAAGAGATTTTATCCAGTCTTCTGATCACGTGGCTTCTGTTGTTAAAGTGTACAAAACGGATTCGTTTTTTCTTTCTTTCTTTCTTTCTTTCTTTATTTCTTTCCTTTATATCCGTCTTTCTCTCTTTCTCATTTGTTTTCTTTCTTTATTTCTTTCTTTTATATTCGTCTTTCTCTCTTTCTCATTTATTTTCTTTCTTTCTTTTAAATTCATTTTTCTCTTTTTTCTTTCCCTCTTTTTTTCTTACTTTCTTACTTTCTTTCTCTCTCATAATTTTTCCTCTTTTATATTATTGTCATTCTCCTCCTCCCCCACCGTCTCTTCTCTCTTTTTTTTCTCTTCATCTTCTCCCTTCTCTTCATCTTCTCTCTTCTTTTCTCTTCTCATCTTCTCTCTTCTTTTCTCTTCTCATCTTCTCTCTTCTCTTCTGTTTATCTTTTCTCTTCTCTCTTCTGTTTTTTTCTCTCCTCTCTTCTCTTCCCTTTACTCTTTATCTTCTCTCTTCACCTCTCTTCTCATCTCTTCTTCTCTCTTCTCTTCTTTTCCATCTTTTAATCATGTCTTTCTTTCCTCTCATTTTATTTCTCTCTTTTTTCTTCTTTATTTCTTATATTTATCCCTTTCCTTTTTTTCATTCCTTTCTTGTTTGCTTTTCCTTCATTTCTTTTTTTTTTCCTCTTTCTGTCTGTTTCTTTCTTTTTCTGTCTTTGCACTTTTAAAAAACCCTTTTCATGCTTTCTTCTCTCTCTTTCTCTTCTTTCTTATTTCTCGCTTTACCCCCCCCCCCCACATAGTTTATTAAATGAACGTTAGAATGTAAACTTTGTTACTATTCTAAGACATGTTTTTTTTTTGCCTTTTTCTTGGTCGTCCTCGTCTTCGACGTTCAGAAAGGTATAAAAAAACAAACAATTTGGCCTTTTCTAAACATGATAACAACATTAAAAGAATAACTAGTTGGCCTCTTCTAAACATGATAACAACAATAAAAGAGTAACTAGTAGGCCTCTTCTAAACATGATAACAACATTACAAGTATAACTAATTGGGCTATTCAAAACATGATAACAACATTAAAGGAATAACTAGTTGGCCTCTTCTAAACATGATAACAACATTAAAGGAATAACTAGTTGGCCTCTTCTAAACATGATAACAACATTAAAAGAATAACTAGTTGGCCTCTTCTAAACATGATAACAACATTAAAGGAATAACTAGTTGGCCTCTTCTAAACATGAAAACAACATTACAGGTATAACTAATTAGCCTATTCTAAACATGATAACAACAGTAAAGGAATAACTAGTTGGCCTCTTCTAAACATGATAACAACATTAAAGGAATAACTAGTTGGCCTCTTCTAAACATGATAACAACATTAAAAGAATAACTAGTTGGCCTCTTCTAAACATGATAACAACATTAAAAGAGTAACTAGTTGGCCTCTTCTAAACATGATAACAACATTAAAAGAGTAACTAGTTGGCCTCTTCTAAACATGATAACAACATTAAAAGAATAACTAGTTGGCCTCTTCTAAACATGATAACAACATTACAGGTATAACTAATTGGCCTCTTGTAAACATGATAACAACATTACAGGAATAACTAGTTGGCCTCTTCTAAACATGATAACAATATTAATGGAAAAACTAGTTGGCCTCTTCTAAACATGAAAACAACATTACAGGTATAACTAATTAGCCTATTCTAAACATGATAACAACATTAAAGGAATAACTAGTTGGCCTCTTCTAAACATGATAACAACATTAAAGGAATAACTAGTTGGCCTCTTCTAAACATGATAACAACATTAAAGGAATAACTAGTTGGCCTCTTCTAAACATGATAACAACATTAAAGGAAAAACTAGTTGGCCTCTTCTAAACATGATAACAACATTAAAGTAACAACTAGTTGGCCCCTTCTAAACATAATAATACCAGAATCTATTACAGTAGCCCCCAACTGTTTTTTAATACTCAAGGACCACTTTTTCGGCTAAATACAAGTTGCAAGAACTTAATATTGAAGAAGGCTGGCTAGTAAAGAGGATTAAACAGAGAAAACTTAAATATTTTGGACATGTTAAACGTCATGAGAATTTAGAGGAGATTGTCTTGGAAGGGTATATAATAGGAAAAAGAAAGAGAGGAAGACCAAGGCGAAGATGGCTGCAAGACATCGTTGATAATCTGCAGATGGATGCATCAGCAGCAGGGCATCTTGCTTATAACCGAGAGGCCTACAGGAGTTAGGGAGGCAAAGTTCCGCAAGGGACATAACTGACTGATTGACAAGTTACGGGCCTTCAGTGTAGTATCTTATCTCGCATAGCCGTAAGTCCTTGTTTGTTTTGTTTCAGACACAGACTATCACAGAAGGAAGTGAAAACACTAGTTTAAAGGAAATACTAAAGTACCTGGAGACAGAGGACAAACAGCAGGTACCTACAGGACACCGTACTAAGACTAAACAAACAGTAACCACAATCGTCATGCTACGAACCGGACACTGGAGGCTCAGTGCTCATCTCCACAAGATTAAGGCTGTGACATCAGCTCACTGCGTGTGCCAAATCGGCCCCCCCCCCACACTCTTAAACACATGCTACAGACCTGCAACCAGTTATGGCCCCGAGAGAGAGAGAGAGAGAGAGAGAGAGAGAGAGAGGCATGGAAGAGAAAATGTCCTTCCTAAGAAGACCCCTGCTGAAAGCAGGATTCATGGAGGCAGCCCAGCTCCCTGTTTAGAAAGTTAAGCATATGAAACTGAACGAAGAAGAAACAGAAGGAGAAGAAGATACCAGATCCCAAACTGATGATGCGGCTCTGGACCACTTGGTTATGCGCTGGGTACGACTGCCATAGTGTGGGAAACACTGATCCAGAAGGCCGTCTTGTCGGTTTCCACGTTGTAGTCCAAGTTCAGCTTTCCCCTTTTTTTGGTACTATTTTATTTATTTATTTATTATGTATTTTTACATACAACAGTGGGTCTGAACGTGAGGTCCATGGACATCCAAAGGATCCACCAAGAATATTTTGAAGTCCACGGAGCAGGAAATGGATTGGCCCGGTTGTAAAAAAGAAACCTCAGCGTCCTCTAAACTCTGGTTCTTGCTTTATGTTAATGAGGGGGTCCGTCGATGTTCTCGGGCCAGAAACCGGGGTCCATCCCCCCCCCACCCACCCTACTCACCCCAACCCTCGCAAACAAGAGAGGGAAGTTTACAGAGCGATAGAGACTTTGCGAATCCAATTTTAAACTTTGATGGACAACATGTTGGTTGCAACATTTCCAACTGTTTACTTTAATATCATCCGCCTTACAAGTCGCTGAGCTGAAATGGCTAAAAGAAAACACAAAAAAGAAAAAAAAACTGATAATAATGATAATAATGATAATAATTTATCCGGTCATTTTATTCAGCCATGTCGCAGATTAAAAAAAAAAAAATAATAAAAGTTTGCCTTCGTTTCTCCATCATTTCTTTACGACAATAATCAGAGAGAATTTAATCATAATTAATTCATTAATTATACTCCATTTTAGAGAGGGGGCCCTGGTCTTCTGGGAGTTCTCGTGACGTCATAATCTGGGGGGAGGGGGAGTGAGGCGGGGGAGGGAGGGAGGGAGAGGTAGGTCATGTGACCTTGTCCACTGAAAATATCAGCCACGGCCACGTCCAGCGTGACTCGGTCACGGAGCCCGGAGCATTCTGGTTTGAGAAGAGAGAGAGAGAGAGAGAAAGAGAGAGGGAGGGGGAGAGAGAGAACTTTTATGCGCTCTCGGAGGAGGAGCCAAGATGACAGTGATGCCAATGCTGGGGGGGGGGTGAGAGTATTAGGGCCTAGGGAACCATACGTAGCTAAGACCCTATTCTATAGACTGTACTATTCTACAGGCTGTACTATTTTCTACAGGCTGTACTATTTTCTACAGGATGTACTATTCTGTAGACTGTACTTTTCTACAGGCTGTACTATTCTACAGGCTGTACTTTTCTACAGGCTGTACTATGCTACAGTATGTACTATTCTACAATCTGTACTATTCTACAGGCTGTACTATTCTACAACAAAATGAACATAAAATCAAACATCCAATCCCAGGCTTCGTTTCACTTTGAATATTAACCAATCGATTGCCTTTATCTATCTTTGAACATTAACCAACCAGTTGCTTTTATCTATCCTTAAACATTAACCAGTCACTTGCTTTTATCTATCCTTAAATAGTTGCCTTTATCTATCCTTAAATAGTAACAAATCAGTTGTCTTTATCTATCCTTAAATAGTAACAAATCAGTTGTCTTTATCTATCCTTAAATAGTAACAAATCAGTTGTCTTTATATATCCTTAAATAGTAACAAATCAGTTATCTTTATCTATCCTTAAATAGTAACAAATCAGTTATCTTTATCTATCCTTAAATAGTAACAAATCAGTTGTCTTTATATATCCTTAAATAGTAACAAATCAGTTGTCTTTATCTATCCCTAAATAGTAGCAAATCAGTTGTCTTTATCCTTTGCCCGAAGTAGCGATCATCATTCCCCCCCCCCCTCTAAACTTACAACACGTTGAACAATGCGAAAAAAAAAGTTGGGATAAATAGTTATCTTTTATCAAGAAATTTTATCATTTAAAATAGAGTAAACTCACCTCTTTTCTATCTTCCCATGAGCGTGCGAAGACTGTCCGCTTTGGTAATCAGCATCCCATAGCTGACATGCCAACGTAATGGCTGGCAAACCATAACTGACCAAGACCCTATCCCACCTCTCCGTTGCTACCAGCAGTAACAGGCCTACCGCGGCTAATGGGAGCAGGGATAGCCATAGTCCCGTGGGGGTGAAGTAATGCACACCCCCCCCCCGGGGGGCCACTTTTTCGTTGCGTTTAGTGAACTGAAAAAATAGCTGCCGTAACCCTGTCCCAAACTGACACAACGTTGTGCCTCAACACTTTCACGGCATCGGCTGCAAAGAATACCAGCTCGCAGTTCCAGAGAGATAGAAGACAATACAAGGCATATCCCCATTTATTCATTTGCATGTCCCTTGCGGAACTTTGCCTCCCTAACAGCACTCCTGTAGGCCTCTCGGGTGTGAGCAAGATGCCCTGCTGCTGATGCATCCATTTGCAGATCATCAACGATGTCTTGCAGCCATCTTCGCCTTGGTCTTCCTCTCTTTCTTTTTCCCATTATATACCCTTCCAAGACAGTTTTCTCTAGATTATCATGACGTTTAATGTGTCCAAAATATTTTTTTTCTCTCTTTAATCCTCTTTACTAGCCAGCCTTCTTCAATATTAAGTTATTGAAATATGGATATATTTGTTCTTTTTTGTGTCCAGAAGAACTCTTCTGTAGCATTTACATTCAAAGGCTACCCCATCCAGAAACTTTAAATATAACTTTCTTGGGGTTTTTTTTTAATATTGTCTCTAAAAATCTACTGAAGAAGGTTGGGTAATAAAGAGGATTAAACATACAAAACTTAAAATATTTTGGACACATTAAACGTCATGAGAATTTAGAGAAGACGGTCTTGGAAAGGTACATAATGGGGAAAATAAAGAGAGAAAGACCAAGGCGAAGATGGCTGCAAGACATCGTTGATGATCTGCGAACGGATGCATCAACAGCAGGCCATCTTGCTTACAACCGAGAGGCCTACAGGAGAGCTGTTACAGAGGCAGAGTTCCGCAAGGGACATGCAAACGACTGACTGACTCTAAAAATCTAGGTCACTAGCAACTATTCTGTCTAAGTGTCCAGGAAAAGGTCAATAAAAACATGGACACTAGGACCATAAACCTCCTGTATGTCTCAGTGATTTGGAACTGATGAAGAAAAAATAGTCTCACCTACCTGTGCTATCACGAACATCATTTTAAATAGGTAATCTTATTGGTCTCTTGGTTAGAGCGGTAGTCACATACTGAGTAGCTCGAGTTCTAATTTTGCCTCCGACAGAAAAAAAAAAAAACCTCGGACTTTACATTAGTTTGAACCCCTGTCTCCCACATCACAAACTAGTGCTCAAACCACATGGCCACGCCGGTCTCCGAACATCTGCCCAGTGAAAACATGGCTACTCATTAGGACTTCTGTGTTCTTTGAGACTCTCTCTCTCTCTCTCTCTCTCTCTCTCTCTCTCTCTCTCTCTCTCTCTCTCAGAAACATAGTTCAATACCTGATAAGACAAGAGAAAAAAATTACTTTAGGAATCTGCTACAGAATAAATCAGATAGTAAATCAATTTGGAAAGCCATAAATATCCTATAAAAGAAAAGAATTTGATTTTCAAGCCATCAATCGTGCATACACTAGCGCACATATCAGTACTCATTTCATAGAAGAAATCAACGTTCTTAAATCATCAATATCAGCTCCTGTGTGCGACTTACATGAACTACAAACATTCCTGGACAGCAGATGTACTGATTTTAAACAGTTACACATTCCATTCTTAACAGTCAGTGAAGTTCACAGTTATCTCCTAACCTTAAAAAACAACAATACAGCTGGGCTTGATGATATTAGTAATAAGATCTTACGTTATGCTGCACCTGTCATTTCACATACACTAACATACATTTACAATCAGTGCATTGCAAAATGTTATTTCCCCGAGGCTTTTAAAACTGCTAAGGTGTATCCTCGCTTTAAATCTGGCTCATCCAGCAATCTTTCCATCAATAGACCAATATCCATATTATCGTCATTATCAAAACCACTCGAAAAACACATGCACAAAATATCTCTACGACACATGAAAAAGAAATATTTACTCATAGACAGTCAGTCAGGCTTTAGACCCAATCATTCCTGCCACACAGCTCTCACTAAAATGACAGAAAACTGGTTAGTAAACATAAATGACGACAGACTATGTGGTGCCGTTTTTGTCGACTTTAAAAAGGCATTTGATATGATTGACCACGATATTCTTGTAAGAAAAATAAAGACTTATAAATTGCACCCTGGCCTAATAAAATTAATTGCATCATTTCTTTCAGACAGACAACAGGTAGTATTCTTCAACAATTCTCTATCAAATTCTTCTACAGTTGACACTGGTGTTCCGCAAGGTTCTATTCTAGGCCCGTTGCTCTTTGCTATCTATATCAATGATCTTCCACTTCATCTTAAACACTCTTCTTGTGACCTTTTTGCCGATGATTGCACAGTCTACACCAGTGACTACGATTGTATTAATCTAGAATCAACTCTTCAGGTCGAGTTATACAATTTAATTAGATGGAGCAAAAATAATGGCATGATTATAAACACCGATAAAACAAAATCAATGCTCATAACAATGAGACAGAAACTACAAAACGCAACAAAAACAACACTTCGGATCAGCACGGAAACATCACAGACAGAAAACGTTAGCGAGCACAGAACATTAGGTCTTATTATTGACCAACATCTGACCTGGAACTCTCATGTGCAATATCTAACAAAACTCGTCGCGCAAAAAGTATACCAGTTAGACAAAATTAAGCACTTCATCGATCAAGACACATGGAAGATATACTACGTATCACATATACAAACACATTTAGATTATTGCTCAACAGTCTGGGATGGTTGCTCAGTGTCAAATACAGAGAGACTTTGCTCACTCCAAAAGCGAGTAGTAAAGCTTATTAGTGACAAAGATCAAGTGCAAACAACTAACCAGCACAAATGTATCAAAATACTGCCTCTTAAGAACAGGTTCCTCTTCAACAAAGCCAAGTTAGTACATCAAACTCTTTCACGGCATGCCCCGCCTTATCTATGGAACCTGTTTAAATTTAGCCCAAAGTGCAGCCAACGCTTGAACAACATATGTCTTCCAAAACCTAGACTTGATCTTTACAAGAAAAACTTTAGTTATTCTGCTGCTCATCTTTGGAATACCCTCCCATCCTGTATAAAAATATAAATTATACTCCTTCCTACAACTACAAATTTTTCCAATATCTATTTGATGTCGACTACATGCCTCCATGAATCATAAAACTTAAAAGTTATTTTAGACTGCTCTTACAGACACCGAATCCAGTTAATTTTTTAAATTCTGAATAATCCTGAAATGTTTCGAAGATAGTCATTTATAATGTATGTAGTTACTTCTGTACTGAGTGAATGGATAAGAGAGAAACGTAAATGTTATATTTTATTTTATGTCTCTCAGCTTCAATGTTAATTATGTTTGTTACATGAACAGCATATTTATAGGATGTCTGGAACAGAGTGAAAGATATATGATAAAAGGCAGAATGTCAGACTGGCCTACGTGCCCAATTCTTAACCATTTTGAAATAAAGATCAGTCAATCAGTCAATATCTCTCTCTCTCTCTCTCTCTCTCTCTCTCTCTCTCTCTCTCTGAACCTTAAGTGCCCAGGACACGTGGGGCTTCCGCAAAGGTTTTCCACAAATGCCTGTCCTTTGCCTTTTTTTTTCCTCCATTCTTGCTCAAGTGAGCCCTCCATTGCTCAACATCCTTTCTGTTGTTCTTCTCCATGTCTCCTTTGGTCTATCCTTACTTCTGTTCCCCTGTGGTGTCCATCTTAGTGCTATTTTTGGTAGTTAGTTGTCAGTCATTCGGAGCACATGTCCCAACCATCGCCAGCGTCTTTCCTCAACAATTGCTGTCAATGGCTTCATCTGCATTTCTGTCAACAAGATGTTATTTCTTATGGTGTTTGGCCAAAATATTCTTCTAATTCTTCGTGAACATTTAGACACTATAATATAGGGTGATGGTAAAGTCTTTTCATGATTCCAAACATTTAGTACACAAGAAACTATGACAGGTATGGATTTAGTTTAAAAAGGTAAAAGTAACCCTGTCATGCCTTAGAGGCACATAGGGATATGATGTTAGTGCCCATATTTTCCTTGACCTGTCACGACACTAGAGAGTGATGTAGTCAGCGTCACGTCTGGCCAGCCTTTCCTTCCCCAACTCCAGAAGAAGTCAGGGACGCCTCTGGCCGAATTCGAACACCCTCCTCCCCACGCCCGACCTTCGCCATGAGAGACTAATGCACTAACCACTTCGCCACTGACACGCCAACAGACTTAGTTTTAGTGTGTAAATTTTACCTCAGTTAAAAAAGAAAGATGTCCTGTCATGGGTGGTTGCCCAACAAGATGGTGCAGAGCGTCCTGTCATGGGTGGTTGTCCAACAAGATGATGCAGAGCGTCTTGTCATGGGTGGTTGTCCAACAAGATGGTGCAGAGCATCCTGTCATGGGTGGTTGTCCAACAAGATGGTGCAGAGCGTCCTGTCATGGGTGGTTGTCCAACAAGATGGTGCAGAGTGTCCTGTCATGGGTGGTTGTCCAACAAGATGGTGCAGAGCGTCCTGTCATGGGTGGATGTCCAACAAGATGGTGCAGAGCATCCTGTCATGGGTGGTTGTCCAACAAGATGGTGCAGAGCGTCCTGTCTTGGGTGGTTGTCCAACATGATGGTGCAGAGCCTCACCTGGAGTTTAGTCCTTCCTCAGTTCTTGAATGCAAGTTTTTTTCCAGGCCGATATATTCCAGCGGAAGAACCTGGACGTTGTATCACGTGACTTTGTTTTTACTTTGGGGGGGGGGGGTTGTACTAAGGGCAAAGTGTTCTTTTCGCCAGTATCTGTTATCGAAATATGAAGGCAAGGGTACCATACGCTTTAGCAACGGTGTCTTCTTCTGTTACTACTGTTACTACTACTACTACTACTACTACTACTAATACTACTACTGCTATTACTAATACTACTACTACTACTAATACTACTACTGCTATTACTAATACTACTACTGTTACTACTACTACTACTATTACTACTACTACTACTACCGCTGCTACTTTTACTAATACTACTACTATTCCTACTACTACAATTACTACTACTATTACTACTTCTACTACTACTTTTACTACTACTACTATTACTACTACTACTGCTGCTACTATTACTATTACTACTACTACTACTATTACTACTACTACTACTATCATTACTTCTACTACTACTTTTACTACTACTACTATTACTAGTACTACTACTACTATTATTACTCTACTATTACTACTATTACTACTACTACTATTACTCTACTATTACTACTACTATTATTACTCCACTATTACTACTACTACTACTATTGCTACTACTACTATTATTACAACTGCTATTACTACTGGGTGTCTGAGTGGCGAAGTGGTTAGTGCACTGGTCTCTCATGGCGAAGGTCGGGGGTTCGAATCCGGCCGGAGGCACCCCAGTCACCCAGCTGTAGAAATGGGTACCCGACTTCTTCTGCAGTTGGGGAAGGAAAGGCGGCCAGGCGTGATACTGACCATATCACCCTCTAGCGTGCTGACAGGTCAAGGAAAATATGGGCACTAATACCATATCCCTATGTGCCTCTAAAGCATGACAGGATTACCTTTACCTTTACCTTTTTATTACTACTACTACTACTATTACTACTGCTGCTATTGCTACTACTACTACTATTATTACTGTACTATTACTACTGCTGCTATTGCTACTACTACTGCTATTATTACTCTACTATTACTACTGCTGCTATTGCTACTACTACTACTATTATTACTCTACAATTACTTCTGCTACTACCAACACCTCCCTGGGACTATGTCCTGGAGTTCTCTGCAGCCGATTCGGTGAAGGTGTTTAGGGCACAGCATTGTATCGGATTGGGAGCGGGTCATGGCAACGATGTTTCCAGTCCCAGAGTAGAACTAAACAGCAGAGGATACGCAATGCTTCCTTTACAGACTCCACCTCCATAGGGGGACTTTGGTGATCCGTACCCCGTTAACCAAGCTAAGCCTACTACTGGGGTTGGCAACAGAGAGGTGAGACAGGGTCTTGGTCAGCTATTGTTCGCCAACCCCGATGCTAGCAGGACAGCTATGGTTCGCCAACCCCGATGCTAGCAGGACACAGCTATGGTTCGCCAACCCCGATGCTAGCAGGACAGCTATGGTTCGCCAACCCCGATGCTAGCGGGACACCTATGGTTCGCCAACCCCGATGCTAGTATGGCAGCTATGGTTCGCCAACCCCGATGCTAGTATGACAGCTGTGGTGGGCTGATTACCGATCGAACGTCGTCTTATGAGCGATAGTGACTAAAGGGATATCGGAGAACACATGGCCAAAAACATGAAGTATCGCTTCTTTGCACATTATTCGAACAACAAACAGGCACATGTTGAATTTCGGGAATAAAGTAAAGATCAACTTTCTAAGTTGAAGTAAAACTTGCAACAAAAACAACAACAACACAAAAAAAAAACAAAACATACACATCCGTACCTAGCGCATCTTGCTCACAACCGAGAGGCCTACAGAGGAGCTCTTAGGGAGGCAAAGTTCCGCAAGGTGACTGACTGACTGACTGAATGGCTGGCTGGCTGGCTGCCTGGCTGGCTGGCCGACTGACTGACTGACTGACCGGTGCGATAAAGAGACTGCAGATTCTGTTACGCCTTTATAGTAAAGTAAAGCAAATAGCAAATGCCGTAGGGGATGAAGCGTTAGAGACCTCATTATGCTGGGCCATCAGTGTAAGAGGTAGGGAGGCCAGTTCCTTTCCTCGCTGCCTTTCCCTCCCATATTTTTTTTCTCTGGTACCCATTTTACAATGAAATACCAGAGATTAGATACGCTGATGACACAGTATTACTGTCCACAACACATAAAAGAATGGAAAAACTAATTATGTCAGTCTGCAAGAACAGCGAAGAGCAAAACCTCTATCTTAATGCGAAGAAAACTAAATTGATGACAACTGACAAAACAGACAAGGCAGCTGAAATATCTATCAATGAGGAAAAATTTAAAGAAGTTGAGAGTATTGAATATCTTGGATCACCACTAACTAATAATGGAGATAAAATGAGGGAAATTAAAAGGAGGACATCTATCGCTCTTCAGAAAGTAAAACAACTAAAGAATCTGTGGAGAGCTTGTGTAAGTGGATTCAGAAACCTCAGAGAATTGTGGCAGGGATTCTCAAACTGTCTTGGGCCCGTGGACCTTCTTTACTCCCAGAGGACAGATGCGCTGCTCCTTCCTTTCGGCGTGAGAGTAGCTGTGCTCTCTCTCTCTCTTTTTTTTTCACTCTCTCTTTCACTCTCTCTCTATCTCTCTCTCTCTCTCTCTCTCCCCCTTTCTTTTCTTCGGGTTGAGAACATCTATGGATACCTCATTAGAAGTTGAACACTAAAGAGAGCACTGAAGATGCTAAGACTTTTACTTTTAATCGAGCCAGTCCATTTTCTGGTCCGTAGAGCAGCAAAAAGTCATTCCATTGACCCACCTGAGGGGGCATAGATCCCCAGATTAAGAACCACAAAATAAAAGCAAGGGGCCAGAAACATCAAACAGTAGAGACAAATAATAATAGACGAAATTATTTTTTTTAGACTTTCTCAATTGCAAAGGCATTAAAGATAATTACTTATCTTGGAGACCTGAAAGTAATGTGATAAATGACTGATGAAATATGTGATATCTCAGTGATGTCATCTTTATATTAAAAAAATAAATAAATAAAAAGTGTACATACATTATTTCCAACTGCAGTTAACCATTAAATGACAAAATAAGTTTTTCTTTTTAATGTATGCCGATGAAGATGCCCAATAAGGTAATCCGCGACCCATCGGCCTTTTGGCTAAGATCAAAGTGTACACTTTGTTATTTTGGAACCAACGAGGTGCTTGAGGCCGCCCTGCACATTGACTGCCAGGGGTAAGGTCCGCATCTCGTTACGGGTGGACCCGGTTTGCAGTACCACCGGGTCACGGCCTGTTGTTTTCGTTGTCTAAAAAAAAAAAAACTGACCAAGACCCTGTCTCACCTCTCCGTGGTACCCCCAGTAACAGGCATAACCTGGCTAAAGGGGCGGGGATCGCCATAGTCCCCATGGTGGTGGAGTCTGCTAAAGAAGCATTGCACACCCCCCCCCCTGCTTTTTTTAGCTGTAATCCGGGACTGAAAAAGTAGCCGCCATAACCCGCTCACATGCTTATACGATGCTGTGCCCTCAACATCTCTACAGCATCGGCTGCGAAGAACAACAGCTCGCAGTTACAGGGAGTTCGTACAAGTACAAGTTATATGTGTGCCACCAATCCATTGCAAAAAAGAAGCCATTTAGTCTCGCTTCTTTTGCGTTTAACACACAGTATCACACACATATTCTGCGATATTCCCGTTCAAGTTCCCCAAGGTGTTAAGAGTTAGTTGCCCTTCCACTCTTTTGCTCCCTCTCTGATGAAAGAGGGGGGAAAAAAAGCAAAAAAATGGAAACCAGATCCCTCCTCCCTCCCCAAAGTAATTTGCCCTCTCTTCTCATTTTCCTCTTCTCTCCTCTGACGTCAGAATCTTTCTCTCGATTATTATTATTTTCCTTCAACACAGGGAGTTGAATATGGAAGGAAGAATAGCAGAGGAAAGAACTGACATAGAAGGGGGTTTTTTTTTCTTCTTCTTCTTCTTTTTTTGCGTTAAACGACAAGGCAAAGCATTGATGAGGGCGATACTTCTGAGTAGGATTAGGGGTTGGGGGGGATGGGATCTTTCAGGGTGGGGTTAAAGGGAGTTAGAGAAAGTAATTTAGGGGGGCCGAGGAGAAGGGAAATAATTTTTGAAGGACACCTCAAGATGAATGAGAAGAGGCCCCCCCGGAACAAACTGCAGAGAGAAATGAGAAGATCTGAGATGGAAAGAAAATATTTAAGCTGAGAAACAAAAGTGAACTTGACGTTCTCAGCATCTTCTTTCTTTCTTTCTTTCTTCTTCTTCTTCTTCCTGTACCATTTTTTTTCTTCTTGTTTATCTTCTTCATTGCTGCCAGTGTGTCCCTCTGCCATTGATCCACCCCGGGATACAGGGAACTGGGGTGTGACTTGGGGTTGCCAGCTCTGCCTTCAGGACGTCTTAGATCTAAACTAGACGGAAAAGACGATTATTTTTGTTTGAGACCATAAAACTAGACACAGAAAAGACAGAGCTCGGAGACAGAAATAAACAAGAGCTTGTACGAACTCCCTGTAACTGCGAGCTGTTGTTCTTTAGCAGCCGATGCTGTGGAGGTGTTGAGGCACAGCATCGTATCCGCGTGGGAGCGGGTTATGGCGGCTATTTTTTTTTCAGTCCCGGAGTACAGCTGACAACCAAGGGGTGTGCAATGCTTCTTTAGCAGACTCCACCACCATGGGGACTATGGCGAACCTTGCCCCGTTAGCCAGGCTAGGCCTGTTACTGGGGGTACCACGGAGAGGTGGGACAGGGTCTTGCTCAGCTATGGGTGGCTAACCCTGACGCTGGCATATCAACTATGGATCGCTAACCCTGACGCTAGCATATCACCTATGGATCGCTAACCCTGACGCTAGCATATCAGCTATGGGTGGCTAACCCTGACGCTGGCATATCAACTATGGATCGCTAACCCTGACGCTGGCATATCAACTATGGATCGCTAACCCTGACGCTAGCATATCAGCTATGGATCGCTAACCCTGACGCTGGCATATCAGCTATGGATCGCTAACCCTGACGCTAGCATATCAGCTATGGATCACTAACCCTGACGCTAGCATATCAGCTATGGGTGGCTAACCCTGACGCTAGCATATCAGCTATGGGTCACTAACCCATGGATCACTCATTGCCTCATCGGACAGGCGTCTTTACCCCCAATAAACCAGAAAAAGTCTCTCTCTCTCTTACTCTTTCTCTCTCTCTCTTTCTTTCTCTCTCGCTCTCTTTCTTGCTCTGGCACTCTCTCTCTCTCTTACTCTTTCTCTCTCTCTCTCTCTCTCTTTCTCTCTCTCTCTCTCTCTTTCTTGCTCTGGCACTCTCTCTCTCTCTCTCTCTCTCTTGCTCTGACAGTCTCTCCTACTCTCTCTCTCTCTCTCTCTCTGTGTTTTTCTTTATTTCTCTCCACTCCCTCCTCTTTTCGTGTTAAACATGGCGTTATCTCAAACATGTAAGAGGAATTTTCCACGCGAATATCTTACTTCTTCTTAACACACCGACAGTCACGTGCTCGTTGTTTACGTATGATCTCTCCCCCCCCCCCCCACCCACCACCGGCTTATGTTCTTTGTTTTTCTAAGGCGGCTATCTGCCTTAGAGTCGGATAAGGAGTACCCCTACGGCGGCTATCACTTGTCAAAATGTGAAGGATCACTGTTGGAGGATCCAGTTACTTCACATTTTTCACCTTGTTTGGTTTTGGTGTGTTGCGGTTTGTTTGGTTTTTTTTTAACTTTTATCTTCTGTTTTCCAGGTGAAGTTAATGAAGGACAAAATGTTTCAACAGCTGTTTAACTAACATTAGGGGGCATAGTGGTGAAGCTGCTAGTGCGGTCATCCCTCATGGAGACCGTGTGAGATCAAAATCCGACCGGAGTCATGGCGGTTACCAAGTTGTAGAAAAGTGGTGGTGGTGGTGGGGCGGACGGGCGGGGGGAGAGAGGGAGAGGGAGGAGGGCACTACGCTTCTCTTGGAGCTAAATTAGTAGAGGCTGGAGACCATTGCCCAATGCTGACCACATAACCATTTGCTGGGCCGATATATGAACGAAAATGTCTCCTCAAGCCCCCATTATCCCCTTGGTGTCACTGTGGGAGCGGTTCTCAAAACCCCAGGTGTCGGCTCTCCCTTTCCAATCCAGGCTACCGCCCCCGGCCCACCCACCCCCCCCCCCCCAAACCTTTCCCCGAATCCTTCCAGTATATTAAATCATCGGGAAAAGATTTTGAACAACGCTGTCCGTTTTTGGCCACTCATTTACCCATAGCTGGCCAAGACCCCTCTCCGTTGGTACCCCCCAGAAACAGCCCTTACCTGGCTAACGGGGTTGGGATTGCTTAGTCTCCATGATGGTGGAGTCTGCTCAAGAAGTATTGCACACCCCCTGCTTTGTTTTTGGTTTGTTTTTTTTTTTAGCTGCATTCGGAACTGAAAATAAAAATAGCTGCCATGACCCGCTCCCAAGCCGACTCGATGTTGTGCCTCAACATCTTCACGGCATCGGCTGTAAATAACACCAGATGGCAGTTCCAGAGAGACAGAAGACAGAAAGGTGGTAATTATTGAAATGTATTCCCTCAAATTCACTCCTCCACGGGTGGGGGCCATTTGTCGCCTCGGTGAGAATCATTGCTCGATGGTAATGATAGGGTACGTATACTTTTTTGTATATTTTGTAAGGATATTGTAAAGAGTTCAAAGTAGCAACATGGAATGTTAGAACTTTGTTCCAGGCTGGAAAATTAGAAAATGTAAAGATGGAAATGGAAGGATGAAGATCAACATATTAGGAATGAGTGAAGTTAGATGGACAGGTGCAGGGAAGATAAACTCAGATAAATATACAATAATATATTCAGGAAGTGAGAAACATGAACGAGGAGTAGGAATTATATTTGATGAACAAACGGCAAGGACAGTTGTAGGATATTTGAACATCTCGGACCGAGTCCTGCTAGCCCAACTGAAAGGACAACCAATAAACATAAATATTATACAAGTGTACGCTCCAACATCTGAAAGCTCTGAAGAAGATGTACAGATATTTTATAATGACATAGAGACAGCCCTAAAATACACAAAGTCACATGAAGTTACCATAGTCATGGGAGATTTTAATGCCAAAGTTGGTAAAGGAAGAACTTCAGACATCGTTGGTGACTATGGACTGGGGGAGAGGAATGACAGAGGTTATAAATTAATTGAATGGGCAAGAATACACAGCATGGTTGTAGGAAACACCTGGTTTAAACAACATCCTCGAAGACTGGCAACGTGGTGCAGCCCAGACAAAAAACTTTTAACCAGATAAACTACATATTAATCAACAAACGATTCCGCAATGCATTACTGACAACAAAAACCATGCCAGGAGCTGACTGCAATAGTGACCATGACCCACTCTGTGGAAAAGTTAGAATAAAACTAAAGAAAGCAGGCAGAAAAGTGAGAAACATCAAACTGAATATAGAACTTCTTAAAAATGACCAAGAACTGCGAGAACAATACAAAGTTATTATAACAAATAGATACAATGCAATAGCAAAGATAAATAGTATAGATGAACAATGGGAAATGTTAAGAGATTCTATCCACCAAACTGTTAAGGAGATAATACCACCAAAAAAAGAAGCCCCTAAAAATAAATGGATGACAGACGACATCTTAGGACTGATGGACAAGAGGAGGAGGAGTAAAAATAACGAGAAAAAATATAACAAGATAAATAAAGAAATAAGACGCAAATGCAGAGAAGCAAAGGAAGTGTGGTTAAATGAGCAGTGCAGACAGATAGAGGACTCTCATATTAAAGACAGCAAAAACATGCACAAACGAATTAATGAACTCACGGGCAGGAAAACAAAATATACCACAGGATGCCTGAAATCGAAAGAAGGTAAAATGTTAATGGGAAAAGAAGACATTGTGGACAGGTGGACAGAGTATATCGGTGAGCTGTATGGAGGAGAAAGACCAGAATTAACACCAGATACTGAAAACTGTGAGAGACCACCAATACTTGAAGATGAAATCATAGATGCCATCAAACACATGAAGAAAGGAAAAGCGACTGGGCCTGATAATATAACAATAGAAGAAATAGAGGCACTAGAGGAGACAGGAATAAAAATAATAACCAAGTTACTGAATGACATTTACAACAGTGGTTATATTCCCAGTGACCTGATTAAATCCACGTTTATAGCACTACCAAAGAACCCAGGTGCAAAGGAATGTGACGACCACCGGACTATCAGCCTCTCATGTCACATAACGAAGCTACTTCTGAGAATAATTATGAGAAGAACAAGGAAAAAGATAAAAATGGAAATAGCAGATGAACAGTTTGGATTTGCTGAAGGAAAGGGAACACACAATGCCATTTATGCTTTACGAACACTGACAGAAAGAGCTTTAGAAGTACAGAAAGATCTCTACTTATGCTTCATTGATTACACCAAGGCATTTGACAAGGTGAAACATAATGAAATTATTAAAATGCTTTAAGACATCAATATAGACGGCAAAGACCTGAGGATTGTAAAACATCTATACTGGCAGCAAGAAGCAGCAGTTCGAGTTGAAAATAGAACTGGAAAATATCAACCTATAAAACAAGGGGTGCGACAAAGATGTGTACTATCTCCAGACCTTTTTTCTCTGTATAGCGAGAATATTCTAAGAACAATCATCACAGAACCAGGCATAAAAATTGGAGGATACAATATTAACAACCTTCGGTATGCTGACGACACGGTACTGATAGCTGAGAACCAACAAGACCTGCAAAATCTCTTGGATAAAGTCGCCAAAGAAAGTGAACAGAAAGGCCTTACTTTGAACATCAAAAAGACAGAGACTATGGTTATATCTAAGAAACAGAATCCACCAGCATGCAGTATTCGATTAAACGGAACCATTCTAAAGCAGGTGCAGAAATTCAAATACCTTGGAGCAGTAATAACTTCAGATGGGAAATGCAGAACAGAAATTAGGAACAGAATAGGTCAAGCAAAGACTGCATTTCAGAGAATGAGAAACATATTAACCAACACATCCTTATCAATGAATGTTAGAAAACGAGTCCTAAAATGCTATATTGAACCTATCTTGTTATATGGAAATGAATCATGGACAATAGGCAAGTCTGCACAAAAATCATTGGAAGCAGCAGAAATGTGGTTTATTAGAAGAATGTTGCGAATCCCCTGAACAGCAAAAATAACTAATGAAGAATGTATGAGAATAGCTGGAGAGACAAACAACCTTGTCAAAAAGATAAGAGAGAGACAATGTACTTTCATAGGACATGCAATGAGAAGAGGGGCCATTGAAAATATTATAACAACAGGAAAAATAGAAGGAAGAAAATCAAGAGGAAGACCAAGAGAAATGATACTGGACAGTCTGACGGGATGGTGTGAGAGGAGATCACCAGCTGAGCTGATGGCCTGCATGAAGGATCGGGTACTCTGGAGAAGCATAATAGCCAACGCCAGTCGGCACGGCACATGATGATGATGATGATTGTAAAGAGAACTCTGCTGGCATTGCACCAAGCCTCATCACGAGCTTCTGGTCGGACACTGACAATAAAAGCAGCAGTGCATAATAGTACACGGAAGAAATGAGACTAAGACTAGAGGATAAAGAAGAAGAAAGAAGAGGAGGAAGATGAAGAAAGCAGGATGAGGAGGAGGAAGATGAAGAAAGAGGAGGTGGAGAAAGAAGAAGAAGAACTAGGAGAAGGAAGATGAAGAAGAAGGAGGCGGAGGGAGACGAAGAAGGAGGAGGAGGAAAGTGGAGAAGGAAGGAAGAAGAAGGAAGAGGAGGAAGATGAAGCAGAAGAAGGAGGAGGAGGAAGAAGATGACGAGGAAGGAAGAAAGAAGGAAGAGGAAGATGAAGAAAGAAGTAGGAGGATGAAGATGAAGAAGGAAGAGGAGGAAGATGGAGAAGGAGGAGGAAGATGAAGAAGGAAGAGGAGGAATATAAAAGAGGAGGAGGAGGAAGAAAGGAGGAAGATGAAGAAAGAAGGAGGAGGAAGAAGATGAAGAAAGAAGGAGGAGGAAGATGAAGAAGGAAGAGGAAGAAAATAAAGAAGGAGGAGGAGGAGGAAGAAAGAAGGAGGAGGAAATTAAAGAAAGAAGGAGGAGGAAGATGAAGAAAGAAAAAGGAGGAAGAAGATGAAGAAGGAAGAGGAAGAAGATAAAGAAGGAGGAGGAACAACAACAATAACAACAACATATATTGAAACTATTATGTAAAATGCAGTTTTGATCCTCTTACAGACACTAGAAATAAAACAAAAAAAAACTAAAACACATTAATCAGCTTTATTAAGAACAACAAAATGAATAAATTATCATCCAAACCCATTTCTACAGAATCTCTCTGTTTCCCATGAAACAGAAATGATGAATATTTTAAAGTGCTGAAAGTCCGTATATAATGGTTCTGTATAGGGTAGCTACAACTGGATAAAATCTAGGGATTTTTTTATATCTTTTTCTTCAAAATGTTATATCACGGGAGTAGCCAAAACAGTAGTGGACTGCCTTCCATGACAAGGCAGAATATCTGAACCCGTCCACGGACCATGCGACAGTCGATCTAGGTGTAAAATTTGGAACCTGATATCCCGTGTTGTGGGGAAATGAGTTGGAAATCTGAGAATGTGTGTGTGTGTCTGCAAGACGAGGTGCACCTAGGAGTCTTTTTTTTTTCAAATCTGAGAATGTTCGCCTAAAGATGTCAGCCTTACAAGGCGAAGTGTACTCATGGCTGTGTTCAGATTTGAGGGTGTCTTACCAGCAAATCGAGGCATTCGTGGCTCTCTTAAAGTCTGGGGGGTCTCCACCTGCAAGGCAAAGGGCACTCGTGCCTGTTTTAATATCAGCGGGTGTTTACTAGCTCTTTTCCGTGTTTATGTATAATAACATTTGTTGCCCTTTTCCTGTATGTTTATAATAATATTTGTTGCCGATTGATGTGTATATGGTAACATTTGTTGCCGATTGACGTGTGTATAGTAACATTTGTTGTCCTTTTCCTGTATGTTTATAATAATATTTTTTGCTGATTGACGTATGTATAGTGTCGTTTGTTGCCTGTATAGTAACATTTGTTGCCGATTGACGTGTGTATAGTAACATTTGTTGCCGGTATAGTAACATTTGTTGCCGATTGACGAGTGTATAGTCACATTTGTTTTCGATTGACGTGTGTATAGTAACAGTTGTTGCCGACTGACGTGTGTATAGTGTCATTTGTTGCCGGTATAGTAACATTTGTTGCCGATTGACGAGTGTATAGTCACATTTGTTTGCTGATTGACGAGTGTATAGTCAGGAAGTAAAGGATTACGAATCTGAATTTGGTATGCTAAAGTATCAGCGATGCTTTATTGTAGTTTCATCATCATCATCATCATCATCATGTGCGTTTTTGTGTTTATAAACTTTTTTTTCTTCTCCAGGTTATTTCAAGTGGTCGAAGGGAGACAATCCGCACGACCACGGTAAGTTTAGTTTTTTTTAATGTGTTACTGATCTACTATTACTGCCTGTCCTCCTAGGTCTTAAGAACATAAGTATCTTCTCAGCGTGGACGAATGGATACTAAGTTAATCATAAGGATTTTTTAAAAAATAAAATTGAGCGCACCAATTATCATCATTTTTGTTACTTACATAAGTACCGTATAGATTATTCTTTCCTTCGGTACTAAACTTTTGGAAAAAATCAAACAAACAGAGAAAGTGTTATCAGCGTCGAGCCATCTTTTTCAGTGATGGGAACTTACCAGTGAATAGTGTCTGTAGGAAATATCATATTATGAGCTGGTTCTCACTTTGATGGCGTATCCAGCAAAACACTCAACAAAACAGTTGAGAGACATAAATGCCTTTGAATGTAAATGTTATAGAAGAGTCCTTCAAATATCATGGGCACAACAACAACAATAACAACAAAAAACAACAAATATATCCATATTACCAGAAGTTAATATTCAAGAAGGTTGGCTAGTAAAGAGGATTAAACAGAGAAAACTTTGGACACATTAAACCTCATGATAATTTAGAAAAGAAAAAAAAACAACCTTGGAAAGGAATAAACTGAAGGAAAAAAGAAAGAGATGAAGACCAAGATGAAGATGGCGACAAGACATTGTTGACGATCTGCGAACGGATCCATCAGAACCAGGGGCATCTTGCTTACAATCGGGAGGTCTCAAAACATGATAATGAATGAATGATCCAGCAAAACTGGCTCTTAACAATCTTTGGACGAAATCCCTTAATCCATCTTTACCTCTCTGTGTTCTTTTTCTGATTTTCCTACAAGTTGTTTTTTTCCCCCCCTCTCTTGCTTACTCAGTAGAGGAAAAAAAAAAGAACGAGAAGGATTATAAAACGGCCGACCAAGTGGCACAGAAAAAGAAAAGTGAGTTGGATGTAATTATATATAGCAAGGACAGCGCATAAAGTATTAAAAAGCAATATGAGTTTGAACGCCTATCGACATGGCACATGATGATGATGATGGTGGTGGTGGTGGTGGTGGTGGTGATGATGATGATGATGACAGTCAGTCATTTGCATTTCCCTTGTGGAACTTTGCCTCCCTAACAGCATTCCTGTAGGCCTCTCGGTTGTGAGCAAGATCCCCTGCTGCTGATGCATCCATTTGCGGATCATCAACGATGTCTTTCAGCCATCTTCGCCTTGGTCTTCTTTGCTTTCTTTTTTTCCCCATTGTGTACACTTCCAAGACGGTCTTCTCTAAATTCTCATGACGTTTCATTTTAATATTAAACGTCATCAAACGCCGTCATGATGACGTTTTTTCCCCTCTCATTGTATACGTATCTCCAGTGAGTGTATGTATATGTGTGTATGTATGAAACTGTCTTACAGCTGATACCATTGTTCTTAGTACTCAGTTATCAGATTTATGAGTTCCGTTTCGACGGTCTCATCGGAAAGCGAAATAGACACGAATCCACTGTGACACTTTACCCTCAACAGAGCATTCATCTAGCAGCCGAATGGTTGAGGGTTCGAATCCCCAGCTGAGCGGGGGATTTTTTTTTCCCCGACCAATACGGTCTCGAGGTCGACCCAGCCTCGTGAAATGGGTACCAGAGAAAATCTGGGAAGGACAGGCAGCGAGGAAAGGAACTGACCACCCTATCTCCATACGCTGATGGCCCAGCATAATGAGGTCTCTAACGCTTCATCCCTTACGGCATTTGATATGGGACTATCTTTACCTTTACCTTACCCTCAGTAGTCATCATCCTCATTGCCTTTCATTCCCTTGGAAGCACAGGCCACGGACAAAAGGCTCTCCCAGGCGTCCCTGTGCTTGGATTTGTTTTCTTCTTCATCGCATGTGTATCCCTTGTCTCTGAGCACTGTTTGTGGTAAAAGATGTCCTGGTACTCTGTTAGCATGTCGGTTCTGCAGCTTCCTTTCGGCTCTGACTGCATAACGTCGGGCGCTCTGTTATCAGAGTCTCTTCCTTTTCCAAGACAAAGATGTCTGGGTTTTCCTTTCGATGTTTCTGTAATGCTACATTTTTATTTTCTTCCGGAGAACAGTTCTTCGGCCTATCCCCTAACCTCCTTAGTCACCTCTTACAAATCACCTGGAAGCTGCCAGTAGTCGTATTCTACTCTCCCCAGACTTAAATCTGGACCTTGGTAATCATACAGGTGTGTCAATAGACAGCCATGTTTCAAAACATAAAGTCCAACAAGAATGACCTTGTAGTTTTCACACAGACTTTTAAATTAGTAGATTTACATAAAATAAGCTGTGAATACTCCAAATATTTCTCGACTTACATTAAGGAGTCCAGTTGTTTCAGAAGATCGATGGTCGAAAAGCGAATCGTCGAAAAGCGGGCACTGTCTGTGTATACTGAGGAAGATATCTAATTGTTGCAAGAATAATCTCATTGTTATAACTATATATAACTAAGAGTGTCCAGCCTGCGGCCCCCTCTGGGACTTTTTTTTTTTTTGCGGCCCGCAACGTGGTTACGAAAGTGTTATTATTATTATTTTTTGTTTGTTTGTTAAAATTGACATTCTGAGAACAGAAACTGAGTCAGTGCAGAAAAGCTGTGGTAACAAATAAGTAAACACATAGTTAAACCTAAATAACAAATAACTAAACTTAAATAAATAATTAAACTTAAATAACAAATAATTAAACTTCTTTGAAGTGGGGCATTCCTAATGTGCAACATTATACGGTAAACATCATTATTATTATTATTCGTTTCGCAAAGCCAAAGCTGAAACATTACACTGGCCAGTTTGTTTGATGGATATTTTCAGTCAGTCAGTTGCATGTCCCTTGCAGAACTTTGCCTCCCTAACAGCTCTCCTGTAGGCATCTAGGTTATAAGCAAGATGCTCTGCTGCTCATGCATCTATTTGCAGGTTATCAACGATGCCTTGCAGCCATCTTCGCCTTGATCTTCCTCTCTTTCTTTTTCCCATTATGTACCCTTCCAAGACGGTCTTCTCTAAATTCTCATGGCGTTTAATGTGTCCAAAATATTTAAGTTTTCTCTGTTTAATCCTCTTTACTAGCCAGCCTTCTTCAATATTAAGTTCTTGTAGTATGGATATATTTGTTCGTTTTTTGTGTCCATGATATTTGAAGAACTCTTCTGTAGGATTTACATTCAAATGCATTTATGTGTTTCTCAGCTGTTTTGTTCAGTGTCCAGGTCTCACGGGCATATGCTGCGAATGGAAAGATGCAAGCCCTTAAAAATCTTATTTGTGTGGTTCTGTCTGCTCCGCTCCACAGATTCTTTAGTTTTTTAGAAGAGCGATAGATGTCCTCTTTTTAATATCCCTCATTGTATCTCCATTATTAGTTAGTAATGATCAAAGATATTAAAAACTCTCCACTTCTTCCAGTTGCTGGACTTTCTACCATATCGAATATATCAACTTTTTCTTAACTCTTTCACGCCAAAATTGTTTAACCATACTCTGCTAGAACACATTCTGAAAGGAAATTCTGGTAGAAAAAAAAAAAACCTGAAAGGAAGTGACTCCATAATTTAAAATATGTGTAGGGTTCGAAATGTGTTATGTTTTTATTTAGACTTTGTGTAAATATCTCTCTAATCATTGACTGACTTTGGCGTGCAAGATCTACCAACGTTTGCCAGTATTGTTTTGAAGTGAAAAGAGTTAAAGTATGCAAAACGTTTCTTTATAAATGTACAATCATATGTGCTACTTTACAAATATTTAACCACTTCACTTTACATTTACAGTTTTGTACGTAAGTGCAGTAATGATTTTCTTACAAATACAACAGACGCATTAATATCCTTCGCCGATGAAACACTAAATTTTTGCTTATGTATGAAGATACAGACATTAACTCTTCATTCACAGATATAAACGATCGTAAACAATAACTGTATTTAATAATTACGTCTCACTAAACTGCTTTATCTGTGATATTTTCGAGGTCTAATCCTTCACAGCTATGTTCTCTTACTTTCTAATATGTATTAACTCTTGACACAGTGAACGGCATCCACGACACACAAACATTTCTTGTTAGCAAATACCACGACAATTATGTTTCACTGGGATATGACAGGACGCCTATTTTTAACGTTTACGGCAATTTAAAAAATGAAAACTGCCGACTGTGGACCAAAAATACAACCGTAACTACCTCTTTTTTTTTCAAAAGCTGTTTAGATGTCTTATGATGGGTTAAGAGGTAAAAGTATAAAAATAAACAAAACAAAACAAAACTATACTCTTCGGTCACGCGGAAGATCCTAACACGGATGTCTATGCAGGAAGCTCTCTACTATAGAGAGCGGAACAACAACACGACTCCTTCAGATCATCAGAGGAAGTACCCCCCTCAGGCAAGTGTTTCGGCCCTATTAAATTCCTGGCACTCCAAGGGGGGAGGGGGTGGGCCCCTCTGGGTCATGACTCTCAGAGGTCTTGTGAGTTGTTGCTTTTTTTTTTTTGTTGTTTTTTGTCCTGGCACTGCACTTTGAAGTGCGTCTTTAGCGATCTAGCCATGGAGAACTGGTACTGGTTGTGATAAACGAAACCATTTATATCCTCAAATGCTTCTTTCGCATACTCTACAGCCAGCATGAAGCCTTTTCTGGTGTTTCTGAAAGGCTTTTCAATGCCCTCGCTCTTGCTTGTCCCTTTATGCTCAGTTGCTTACATAGGTCATATGCTGATGTTGCTACAAATCCTCTCGTTCTCATTTCTACAGCTATCACTTTTGCTCTGATTCCTGCCCCCTGCCTCAGTTGCTTGACCAGGTCATTGTACTTCTTACTTTTGAATAAATGCTGCTCCTCTATTCTAGTTTCGTACGGGACCGTAAGCTCGATCAGTATTAGTTCCTGTTTTTCTATGGAGTACACTACAATGCCCGGTCGCATTCCTGTGTTCTTGATGACAGTCGGGTATTCTCCTCTTCCTGGAAGGTCCGCTGTCACACCCTAGTCATTTCCACCATCTAGCAGTGATGGTAAGGGAATGTCCCTGATTTCAATATTTGATGTTGTACCAGCGCCTATGAAGTGTTTAGTTGGGACCTCAACTCTTTTGCTGTTATTTGCTTTATCTTTTGCCCTGTCTACAATGGCTACTAGTTCCTGCAGCACTCTGTTGTGCCGCCAGGTGTAGCGTCCTTGACCTAATGATACTCTGCATGCTGACAGCACATGTTCCAATGTTTGCCTTTCGTTGCAGAGAGGGCAATTTGTGTCTTCTGATAAACCCCATTTGTGTAGGTTGGAGCCTGTAGGCAGAAGGTCATAGGTAGCTCTGATAATGAAGCTGAGTCTCAAGGGTGCCTTTTGTCCAGATGTCATTCCATGTTAGTGATCTCTGCAGGACTTCCTCCCATGTTGTCCACTGACCTGGCTATGCCTGTTGGACTGCCTTCTGGACCCGCTTATCATCCTTTTAATTCCTGTCTAGATTAGACCGTGTCAAAAAACAATAATGTAACTTCCTTGTCAGAAGAAGGAAAAGCTACATTTCTTTTCTGCTGTCTTATTAATCCTGTTACCTTGTGGGTCAGTCTCTTTAGACAAAAACTAGTGAGAAATATACGTATACAAACGGAGAGGGAGGCAAAGGGAGCCACCACCGCCACGACAATCCCTTCACAAATGTATGAATAAGTATTACTATATGTTTGTGAAACATGGACAGCCAACAAAAAGATGAGAAAGAAATTGAAAGCAACAGAGATGTGGTTTTGGCGAAGGATGTAACAAATGCACTGAAAAAGCAGGAACAGAAAAAGAAGTTTCAGGACAAAGAGAACTTGTTCAAATTATTAAAAAAAAGACAGTCAGAGTTCTGGAACATGTCACGAGAAGATGAAGTTAGAGAACTTGGACATGTCATGAGAAGACAGAAGTTAGAGAACTTGGACATGTCATGAGAAGACAGAAACTTGGACATGTCATGAGAAGACAGAAGTTAGAGAACTTGGACATGTCACGAGAAAGACAGAAGTTAGAGAACTTGGAGATATCATGAGAAGACAAAAGTTAGAGAACTTGGAGATATCATGAGAAGACAGAAGTTAGAGAACTTGGAGATATCATGAGAAGACAAAAGTTAGAGAACTTGGACATGTCATGAGAAGACAGAAACTAGAGAACTTGGACAAGTTATGGGAAGACAGACGTTAGAGAACTTGGACATATCATGAAAAGACAGAAGTTAGAGAACCTGGACATGTTATGAGAAGACAGAAGTTAGAGAACTTGGACATGTTATGAGAAGACAAAAGTTAGAGAACTTGGACATGCCATGAAAAGACAGAAGTTAGAGAACCTGGACATGTTATGAGAAGACAGAAGTTAGAGAACCTGGACATGTTATGAGAAGACAAAAGTTAGAGAACTTGGACATGTCATGAAAAGACAGAAGTTAGAGAACCTGGACATGTTATGAGAAGACAGAAGTTAGAGAACTTGGACATGTTATGAGAAGACAAAAGTTAGAGAACTTGGACATGCCATGAAAAGACAGAAGTTAGAGAACCTGGACATGTTATGAGAAGACAGAAGTTAGAGAACCTGGACATGTTATGAGAAGACAGAAGTTAGAGAACCTGGACATGTTATGAGAAGACAGAAGTTAGAGAACCTGGACATGTTATGAGAAGACAGAAGTTAGAGAACCTGGACATGTTATGAGAAGACAGAAGTTAGAGAACTTGGACATGTCATGAGAAGACAGAAGCTAGAGAACTTGGACAAGTTATGGGAAGACAGACGTTAGAGAACTTGGACATATCATGAAAAGACAGAAGTTAGAGAACCTGGACATGTTATGAGAAGACAGAAGTTAGAGAACTTGGACATGTTATGAGAAGACAAAAGTTAGAGAACTTGGACATGTTATGAAAAGACAGAAGTTAGAGAACTTGAACATGTCATGAAAAGACAGAAGTTAGAGAACTTGGACATGTTATGAGAAGACAAAAGTTAGAGAACTTGGACATGTCATGAAAAGACAGAAGTTAGAGAACCTGGACATGTCATGAAAAGACAGAAGTTAGAGAACTTGGACATGTTATGAGAAGACAAAAGTTAGAGAACTTGGGCATGTCATGAAAAGACAGAAGTTAGAGAACCTGGACATGTTATGAGAAGACAGAAGTTAGAGAACTTGGACATGTTATGAGAAGACAGAAGCTAGAGAACTTGGACAAGTTATGGGAAGACAGACGTTAGAGAACTTTATCATGAAAAGACAGAAGTTAGAGAACCTGGACATGTTATGAGAAGACAGAAGTTAGAGAACTTGGACATGTTATGAGAAGACAAAAGTTAGAGAACTTGGACATGTCATGAAAAGACAGAAGTTAGAGAACCTGGACATGTTATGAGAAGACAGAAGTTAGAGAACTTGGACATGTTATGAGAAGACAAAAGTTAGAGAACTTGGACATGCCATGAAAAGACAGAAGTTAGAGAACTTAGACATGTTATTAGAAAACAGAAGTTAAGGAACCTGGTAAGGAAAAGACAGGAAGGCCAGGGGAAGAATATCTCAATGAACTGACCAAGTGACATTGAAAGAAAAAAAAAATCTGAATTAAACGGAAGCGCCAAGGACCGCACGTGGTGGAAGAGCATGATGTCCAACATTATCCGTCACGACACATAATAAAATTATTGAAATGAAGAAGTATTTCAGCTTACACACTTGATACCAATATTTTCACAATGCGCGTTCCTCTTTTACGAAAGTATGCTCGGTTTTTAACGAAATAGTGCCATAAAGGTGGCAGTTGATGATTTTGGCCACCAGATACCTCGTTGTCCCTTCTGTGTGAAGATGCAGATATTATCCATGTATTCACAAATATAAACACCCGCAAACAACAGCTGTAATCTATATTGATCTTCTTCTTCTTTTACTTCTTCTTCTTCTTATTATTATTCTTTTACTTCTTCTTCTTTTACTTCTTCTTCTTCTTCTTTTATTTCTTCTCCTTTTTCTTCTTTTACTGCATCTTCTTCTTCTACTTCTTTTACTTCTTCTTCTGCTTCTTCGTCTTCTTTTGCTTCTTCTTCTTTTATTTCTTCTTCTCCTTTTTCTTCGTTTACTTCTTCTTCTTCTTTTACTTCCTCTTCTTCTTTTACTTCCTCTTCTTCTTCTTTTGATTCTTCTTCTTCCTCTTTTACTTCTTCTTCTTTTACTTCTTCTTCTTTTGCTTTTTCTCCTTTTACTTCTTCTTCTTATTTTGTTTCTTCTTATTTTACTTCGTCTTTTTCTTTTGCTTCTTCTTCTTTTACATCTTCTTTTATTTCTTTTGCTTCTTCTTCTTCTTTTACTTCTTCTTCTTTAGTTCTTCTTCTTCTTCTTCTACTACTACTACTACTTCTTCTTCTTCTTCTTCTTCTTCTTCGTAGTTCGCCCTCAAAGTGGTGCGGTTACGCGCCTTCAGACGCATCCGACTTATTGTGACGCATTGTACGGACCAGGTCCGTCTCCCCGCTGCAGTCTGTTTACTTGGCCAGAACTACTAGGGAGGGAGGGGGGGGGGCGACCTCTAGGAGGTGGAATAGGGTCTTTAACTGCTGTGGCTCGTCAATCCTGATCCAAGCTACCAGGTTATGAGGCCGTTGACCGCTGCCTCTTTCAGTCTGAGTGCGCCTGATATACATTCAACTGTCGCGACGCTGAGCAGAATCCGGGACACACAAACACTTTTTGTTAGCAGGTATTAGACTTGGTTTATTTCAAAGCGGCGTTTGTTTTTTTTTTTCCCACTTAGTGCTGTGAACCTAATTTTATGACAAGACGCCTTAAATTTGCCTGATGATGATTTTAATGACCTGTTGTTTCTATGATAGGTCTAGGCCTTGGACCTCATGACGGCCTCCACCATGGTCTCAGCGATCACCTCCAGCGGAACTCCAACAGCGTGGCAGGTGCTGGGGGCGGAGGCAGCGGTGGCAGCGGAGCGGGAGGGGGTGGGGGTGTAGGGGGCATCAACTATGTCCGGACCACCAGCACGGGAAGCTTGAGCGGGCCCCCCACCCCCACCAACGGCCCCGGGGGTCCGAACACGCCCCTGGTGGTACCACAGCCCATCAAGCCCCCATCCAGAGCTGGCACGAAGAGCTACCAGTGCAAGATTTGTGATCAGGTGAGTCGTGTTTCCCTCATGTGTCAGAGCAATGTCTTGAGGGACAAATATTTTGGGTGAATTGAGAATCACAGAAAAAATTCAGTTAAAAAAAAAAGACCACGACACAAGAAGTTTCTGTTCTTTTCTCCTACAGAAACTACTCATGTCGCCTTCTAACTTTGAGCTGTAGAAAACACAGTATCTTCCCCAATTATGTTTTCTAACTCTGGGCTGTAGAAAACACAAAATCTTTCTCAGTTATGTTTTCTAACTCTGGGCTGTAGAAAACACAAAATCTTTCTCAATTATGTTTTATAACTCTGGGCTGTAGAAAATGCAATCTCTTTCTCAATTATGTTTTATAACTCTGGGCTGTAGAAAATGCAATCTCTTTCTCAATTATGTTTTATAACTCTGGGCTGTAGAAAATGCAATCTCTTTCTCAATTATGTTTTATAACTCTGGGCTGTAGAAAACACAATCTCTTCCTCAATTATATTGTCTACGTTTGAACTGTAGAAAAGACAGTCTATTCCTCAATTATGTTTTCTAACTTTGAACGTAGAAAACGTGAAAAAAATATGGGTACCAGGGAAATCTGGGAAGATAACTTCGGCCTGATCACATCACACTTTTATGTGCCGAAGGTCTTAGAAAAACGGGCCTAACATTGTATTCCCCAGCGTGCCTTAATGGCGTGGTAACGGGGATTTTACCTTTTTACTACTCATTGGAAGTCTTTTTGAACTTTTGCATCTCAGTTTTACTCTGTTTACACAGCCTCTGAACAAACAAAAAAAACCGGTTCCGAATTTGCACCCTCGGAATACAGCCACCCTTCGCTTTTTCGACCACCTACATTTTCAACCACTGTCATTTATAACTAGAGCCCACGCATTCGACCGAGTGGTCCGATCTTTCGACCGATTTCGTCAGCTTTCCGCAGGGTTCTACACGAGTCTTCGTATCAAACTGGGCTTGGCGCCTTTAGTCGTTTTCAGAAAAAAAAAAATGTTTCAGAGAGGATCCCTTGTTTTCGGGCTTATCATCTTCGGTTCCTCTGTACTCCCAATGGAGCATAAGGCATCAACAAAGGTTCTTCCGCCAGTCCTGTCCTGAGCAAGCCGTAATACCTCAAACCATATCTCTCCCGCTTTCTTTAGTTCTTCCTTTATTGTGCGTCCCCATGTCCCAAATGGCCTGCCCACTCTTTCTTTTCCTTTGAAGTGTTCACGTCAAGGCCGTACAGGGGTGTCTTGTTTCTTTACGTTCACAATATGTGGTCCAGCCATTTCCAACTTCGTCTTTTTGACCTCTTCAGTAATATTCTCAATGCCTGTTTGCTTGGTTATTTCTTCGTTTGTCACGTGTTCTTCCCGGTGTGTTCTTAACCTTTTTTTATGCGGCATCGTACTTCAAATCTTCTCTGTCTGTTTTCAGTTCTCTGATTCGGGCTTATAATCTTCTCATATTTTTTCCATATAATACGTTTATATGTATTTATACTTTACTTTATCCTTCGTCTTGTACTGTGAGGTGTCGAAGAGTGATACAGTTCGTGTTTTTTTTTCCCCTGGGTGGGAGCATATGAGTGAGTTAAGTGATGTTCATACCATAATTCGTGAGTGTTTCTATAACACCATCTATCCATCTCTTCCGGGAGTCGTCCTCTTGGTCTGTGACCTGTAGTTCTTTTGGCAGACGGCCCTCATGGGTGGCTGTGAGTGTGGCATTCTCATTAAATGGCCGAACCACTTAGTTCTTTGTTTCTGTGTGTACTGTAGACATGGTGTAGTTCTTACCATTTGTCTTATGTCGTCGTTTCTTCATCATTCGCAGGTGATGCGTAAGTTTGTTGCTTCCGTTTTTTCTTTCTGCGGCCAACATGCATTTGCATGCTGGAAAACATAGCGGACTCCGCGTTTCGACCAGTCGGAGTGTTCAGCCGTGATTATTTTTAACCTGACTGGTCGAATAAGCGGGGGATGCCTGTACAAGAACACAATATGTCACGTGTTACCGTAGCGGTTCTCAAGATCCCAGGTACTGGTCCTCCCTTTTTAACACAGGCTACCCTTCCCCCCCCCCCCCCCGAAGGTGTAGCAGAAAATTAACTCGTAAACACCCATCAAAATTAGAAAGCTAAGATAGTTCGGCCACATCAGGAGACGCAGTGGTTTGGAAAGGTTTGGACACAGTGGAAGACATAGTGCCCGGTAAAAGAGAGAAGGGGCAGCCACGCTGTAAGTGGATTCATGACCTCATGGAAAGTTTGCATATTTCATTGATAGATGCTGGTCAACTTACGCAAGACCGCATTGCATTCAGGGAGGTAATGAGAGAGAGGGAGAGAGGGAGAGGGAGAGAGAGGGAGAGGGGGGAGAGAGAGAGGGAGAGAGAGAGGGAGAGAGAGAGAATGTTCTGGAGAGAGGATATCATGATGATGCGTGCTCTCTCTGTTCTTGGAGGAAAAAAAAAAATTTCTTCTCAATTCTTTCCATGAGTCCAAAAATCCCTCCTTATATTTGTCCCTGCTGTTGTAAGAGAGTGAGGGGAGTGAGGGACTTATGAGAGTGGTAATTAAGTCATTAAAACTCTTCCACTGGTTCAAACGTACTGTGCCCCCCCACCCCCCCCCTTTTTCCAACCTATAGATATCATGCCTGCTCTGATTTCTTATCATCTCTCATACCAACCTATAGATATCATGCCTACTCTACTTTCTCATTATCTCTCATACCAACCTATGGATATCATGCCTACTTTGTTCTCTCATCATCTCTCATACCAACCTATAGATATTATGTATGCTCTTGTTTTCTCATTATCTCTCATACCAACCTATAGATATTATGTCTTCTCTGTTTCTCATTATCTCTCCTACCAACCTGTAGATTTTATGTCTGCTCTTGTTTTCTCATTATATCTCATACCAACCTATAGATATTATGTCTACTCTGTTCTCTCGTCATCTCTCATATCAAACTATAGATATTATGTCTACTCTGTTCTCTCATCATCTCTCATACCAACCTATAGATATTATGTCTACTCTGTTCTCTCATTATCTCTCATATCAACCTATAGATATTATGTCTACTCTGTTCTCTCATTATCTCTCATACCAACCTATAGATATTATGTCTACTCTGTTCTCTCATTATCTCTCATACCAACCTATAGATATTATGTCTACTCTGTTCTCTCATTATCTCTCATACCAAATACAAAACAACTAACAAAATAAGTTTATTACGACAATATCAGGACGCTCATCGCGAACATACACAATCACAATACCAGTAACTGCTCATACCACATTCCACACATAAGGACATATATATATATATATATAATCTAGAAAGCACACGAATATGCGAATCAGTAATCCTTATTCATATCAACCTTCGCTGTCATAAGAAGCTTTAGCAATCAATACAAGCAACATATACACATACATATATTCAACAATGCATTGAATATTAACATCACACACACAGGTAATTCATTGTCAAAAGAGTGAAGGCCACCATATCAGCATTTATCATGAACACTAGAACATATAAAGCTGTCTCTCCGAACAGCTTTATTAAGCATCACATCAAAACTCAACATTACATGTATACTGTATGTGTACGGCAAGAAATATGCATAACTGAACCACCGTTCAAGTTCTCTTACATAAATAAATCATACCATGTTGTCAGCATAGGCCAAAAGCATTATTATGTGACAGCCCATAACAGTTGCATATAATATATATTAACACCATCTCAGCACATACTGCAATCTTGATATACATTCCTGTGGGTGCACCTAGTACATAGCACTATCATCTTTACGAAATCATCTCTACTAACCAACCTCTTACACAACCAACCTAACCGGGGTGCTCGATGGGGTCATAGCCAACAACCACATATCACATATACTTACAACATAATCAATGCAGGGCACAATAACAGTGTATATACTTCAGTATCAAGAATCACCCGCATTCACGAAACCGTATGATGGCTCGCCCACCGAGACATAACTGACCGGAAAATATCTTTGCAACGACTGGCGTTCACAGTCTGCTGTCGTTCCTGCCGCTGACAACAGACTGTTTACGCTGTTTACACCGTTTACACTGTTTTACGCTGTTTACACTGTTTACGCTATTTACGCTGTTTACAGTGCTGGAGAATCATTGATTTAGATATCCCCCCCCCCCCAGTAAACCACGAGAACAAAGTACAACTGGCAAAGGAATATGCCAGATGGAGACCAAACCCTCCTTATGATCCCTGGGTAATTTTGCCGAAGTATAACGAGGAGACACAAAACCTGCATGTAGAAGACACAAAACCTGCATGTAGAAGACACAAAACCCGCAGGCAGAAGACACAAAACCCGCAGGCAGAAGACACAAAACCCACAGGCAGAAGACACAAAACCCACAAGCAGAAGACACAAAACCCACAGACAGAAGACACAAAACCCGCAGGCAGAAGACACAAAACCCACAGGCAGAAGACACAAAACCTGCAGGCAGAAGACACAAAACCTGCAGGCAGAAGACACAAAACCCGCAGGCAGAAGACACAAAACCTACAGGCAGAAGACACAAAACCTGCAGGCAGAAGACACAAAACCCGCAGACAGAAGACACAAAACCCGCAGGCAGAAGACACAGAACCCGCAGGCAGAAGACACAAAACCCGCAGGCAGAAGACACAAAACCCGCAGGCAGAAGACACAAAACCCGCAGGCAGAAGACACACACACACACACACACACAAACTGGACCTTAACAGCATTAATCTTGGTTTGCTCTTGCTGTAGCCAGATATGGCCCTCTGATATTGCTACCATTAGCCCTGATGAGACAAAGTGTTCGCCAGAACGATGCTCGCCAAATTCCACAAAGATCTAACGCCATTTTTTTCCAAACTGTCTGCAAGAACAAAAAGACTTTAATTTCCGCCAGTCAATTACTCAAAGCACTGATTTCCCTAGGTTACCTCTAATTGCGCATGCGCGACCTCGTGCTAAAAATATCTCGGGTTTTCCCTCATTGAACAAGAATGCACTATTCCCTGCCGCGATAAGTTCCGTTTGTTCGCGTCTTCCCTAGTCATTATAACATTAATTTTCTCATTATTCTGGAACTGCTTCAGCTCTTTGTTGCAGTGGGGAGAAACGTTTCAGAGATTTTGTTGTTCTGTGTTAAAATGTTCTTTATTTCCATGTAATATGTAGATAATTTTCTGTCACTGATTCCTCCAGTATTGATCGCTTCTTCATGCGTTGGTATTAAAATAGTCATTCTTTCGTCAACATTAATGTTAATATATTCATTATTCCCTTCTGGGTTTGAGCCAGTAACGCGTGCATTATTCCCTCCAGTATTAACATTGATATATGCCACCGGAACATTATTACATGCATTAGTCTCTTCGATACTAATAATACTATCTTCATTATACTTTCCCCCCATTAATTTGAAGGTATTCCTTATTCCCCTGCGAGAAACGTATTTCTCAGTATCTCCCTCCGCAGGAGCTTTCTATGCCTCCTTAACCAGCAGTAAATCTCCAGGATATTTCTGCTATCAGGAGTAAATCTGCCAAGATATCCCACATTATCAGCAATAGATCTCCAGGATATTCTCTGTTATCAGGATTTTTCCATATAAAAGTGCGCATTACAAGACGCGTGAACTGTATTTCCAGCACCCTTCCTATCCGCGGACATTTGGCCCCAAAGCCTTTCCGCGAATGCTTGAAACCGCCAATAATACCGAAGCCCACATAATACATATAGTATACGTCTGTTTAAACATATATGCACTTATGTGATACATCCTGATTTCCAAAATTGCGTACCGTAAGGCCTCTCTTGGGCTTAACAGAACTGACAATATCACGGCTTTTTTAAAAAAAGTCAAATAAATGATATAAATCAGTGTGCTGTAGTTAAAACGAGGATGTTGTTTACTTCGTGGATGCTGTAGCGCAACGGTTTGGGCGGGAGATTCGGGAAGGCAGACGCGGGCCACGCTTATGAATTCAGATTATTTCATTTCGTATTCTTGTAAATTTTTTACTAAATATTTTCAAAGAAGCATATATATATATATGCTTCTTATATATATATATATATATATATATATATATGCTTCTTATATATATATATATGCTTCTTATATATATATATATATGCTTCTTATATATATATATATGCTTCTTATATATATATATGCTTATATATATATATATTCCTAGAAACAGGTGAGGCAAAATAATACCGTTTTCGACCGCTGGTTAATTTTTTCTTATATGTTGGATTATTACCGATAAAACACAACGTCTGAGATAAAAAAGGAAAGAAATGTCTTATGTAGTGATTATTGTAAGCGATGTCAAGAAGGCATCGATCACTCATCGACCATCAACCCAATCAGTGTCATAAGCGTAAATATGAAAGCCATGTCGTACTGTCAAGTTGTCATCTGCCTCTTTTATGCCCTTTGACCAACCCCCCCCTCCCCCTCCCCTTCCGACACTCCATTCTGTGCCTCCATCTCTCCTGATCCCGGCAAGGTTTCTTCGCATAAACCGATGAGGTGAGAGATAAACTGTTTACTTCACTGAATGCCTCCACCCCATTGGCCAGGAAAGAGGTGGAAGGAGAGATAAACCTATTTTTAACACCCTAAAATTTATTTTCTTGCTGCATTAATTTCTCCTTCAACCTTTTTTTTTTCTTTTCGTGCTCGTAATTTCCTTCCCTCTTCCTCTCCGGTGTCCATCTTACTTCTCCTCGATCTGAGTGCACTTTCCGCGCTGTCAAGCCACCCTACAGGGCATGTCGCCATCACACGCGGACCCGCCAATCAGATCGCGAGTTTCTCTGCAGCAGATTGGATTGGCCAGCTTTTTGAGAGATTTAAGTCAAATTTCTCAATTTTTTCCCCCCCTGCCAAACTGGCCATTTTTTTTTTTTTTTTTGTAATGTAGCTTGAACAAGCACAGGACATAGGGGTATGGAAGTGATGGGGATAAGGGGGTGAGCATTGTCCAAACATTCGCAAACACCACCTGTCTCCTAGTTCATTTTCTCTATGTTGGCTTTTGTGTGTCGCCGAATGAGAATTCCACAACACTCGGCCATGCCTCGTCCTCTGGCACGCGAAGAATGCACCAATAATTCGGCCGGCTCTGGATGAAAACCGTTCGTTAGTGGAGTAGAAGGCGTGGCTATCGATAAGGCCAGTTCTGATCTACGAAGATAGACCTGGCGTGAGAGGTGCAGTTAAGAAAGACCCTGGGGGCGGGCGGGCGGGCGGCGGGCGGGGGGGGGGGGGAATTGTAGGGCGCGAGTGGACGGAAAGAAAGCAGGAGAGACCGATGAGTATAAAGAAAATGGAAAGGAAAGAGGCGATTGAGCGTGTGAAACGGTGAATAACAGATCGAGGTAATGATGGATGAGTGGATTATTGCAAAGGAGTGGATGGCTTAGCGGAGGAAAGATGTTGATGCTGGTGAGTGAAATAACGGAGGAGTGAGTGGTGAGAAACGAGCTGGTGAGTGAGGTGAAGAAAGCGAAGAGTAAATGTGTGGGAGTGGATGAGTGAGAGAGAGAGAGAGAGAAGATGTGTGAGTGGATGTATACATGAGTGGAAGTGAGTTACTGGGTGAGTCAGTGGGTGACGTAATGTTGGCACATGAAGGAGCGTCGTCTTGGGTTGGGTATGGGGGATTGATTGAGTCAGTGAGTTGATGATTGAGTCAATGAGTGGATGAATGAGTCCATGAGAGGCTGACTGGGTTGAAGAGTGAGTGGTTGAATTCATGAGTGAATGACGGAGTCGACGAACGAGTGAGCCTGCGAGTGAACGATGGAGTCAGCGAGTTAGTGAGTGACTGAGTGATTGAGTCAGTGAGTGAGGCACTTGAGTTAGTGACAAAGTGAATGAGTCAGTGATGTATTGAGTCATCGTCGTCTGACCTCTAAAGGACGTTGGTTGAGTTGTGCTGCAGTTATTCGACTTTCGACCCAACGCATTCATCTTCGGCACGACGCATTTTTTTAAAGACCGGGTTCTGTCTTCCCGCTGCAGTCCTTATTTACTTGACAAGAACTGCTTGTCTCATTCCAGGAAGCTAGAGCAGGGTCTTGACCAGCTATAGCTCGTGAACTCTGTCGCAAGGAATCAGCTATGAGTGGCTGACCGGTGCCTCATTCAGCCTATGCAGTTTCCAGGTTTATTGAGTCAGAGAGTGAGTGATTGAGTCAGAGAGTGAGTGATTGAGTCAGAGAGTGAGTGATTGAGTCAGTGAGTGAGCGATTGAGTCAGTGAGTGAGAGATTGAGTCAGAGAGTGAGTTACTGAGTCAGTGAGTGAGCGATTGAGTCAGTGAGTGAGCGATTGAGTCAGAGAGTGAGTTAATGAGTCAATGAGTGAGTGATTCAGTCAGCGTGTGAATTATTGAGTCAGGGAATGAGTTACTGAATCAGTGAGTGAGAACAAAACAGAGAAATGTAAGTAAGTGTATGATCGACTGAATGAGTGAGTGAAAAGATTACCAAACGTGTGAAACGAGTATGCACAGAAATTTAAAAAAACAAACAAACAAACAGACAGACAAACAGACCCGAGGCGGAAGACACAACCAGACGAAATTTCGAGAAGAAAAGGAAAATAAGACGATAAACAGCAACAACGAGGTGAGAATATATAAAAGATAACGACAGAATGATGAGACAGAAAATAAGCTTGACAATAAACACAGCCACACTGAAGAAGATGCACGCAGATGGGAGAGCATGAGAACTGGTGAGGAGTTTGAGAAAGAGGGAAGAAGAAGAAAAAAAAAAGTGAGAAAAGGGAAGTAGGAAAATTAGAAAAAAAAAGATAAAAGATGAAGGCCAATGGAAGAAAGAAAATCTTCCCAATCTTTCGCAGGTGTAGAAGGGTGTGATGCTGCCATTGCGCGCTTGCTTCCAAAATCGAAAGTTCTCAAGGGCGAGATTGTAAATAATGCCAATTTAGCAAAATCAATATAATCCACGCGGGCCAACTGGCAACTAGTAAATAGCATTGTCTCATTCCTCAGCGCTCCCACAACAACCACTCAGCCGCCCCACTCCTATCCTAGTTTTTTTTTCCCCGACCACTCACAAAACGTGGGGGGGGGGGGGTGTGGGGGTGGTAGTGTGGGGTGGGCTACACTCTCGCTTCCCCCACCCATCTCTCTCTCTCTCTCCCAAGAAAATTCAAAGCTCGTGCGGGTGATTGACCAGGGCACGTGCATGTTGATTACGTAAGCAGGCAGTGGGAGAGAGGTTACATGCATGTCAGAGAACATGCAGTTGGAGGAGAGGAGGAGGAGGAGGAGGGGAGAGAGAGAGAGAGCATGGAGGACTAGGGAATGAGGTTGCATGTCGTTTTCTCTCTTGGAGAGAGAAAGAGAGGGGGACGGTCGCGCTTAATGCGGACAGGTTTTCCCCTGGAATAATTTTTCCTGGAGAATTTCTGAGAGAGAGAGGGGAAAAAAGGTTCAGGGGTTGGGGTTGGGGGTTGGGGAGGGGGGAATGCTATCAGGAAAAACAGCCGGAGAAGAAAAGATGGACCAAAAATATCCCTTCGTTGTATATCCCTTGCGCTGGCATGCCGTGAGATTTTGAGGGATAATTGAGGTGTTTGTAGATGTTCGTGTAAGAGTCGCTTTGCAGTAGGGATACAGGGAGGGGGGAAAAAAGGAGGGGGGGGGGGGGAAGAGAACGATTCCAGGGTACTTTTGTGGTCTCTCAGGGGTTCTCAAGTTTGTGGAGTGCTTGAAGCCAAAGATGGCTGTGCCCGAAGGGTAGGGTGCAACTGTTCAAGGTCACACAGTTGTGGCCGGGCAGGGGTCTGTTATGCCTCTGCGTGATGCCTTTTTTTTCTGGCTGATGTGATCGTACGTCGATAGTTTTTTTTTTCTTCGTCTTCCTCCTACTTTTCTTCTTCTTCTTCTTCGTCCTCCTCCTTTTCTTCTTCTTCCTCCTCCTCCTATTCCTTTTCTTCTTCCTCCTCCTCCTTTTTCTTCTTCTTCTTGTCTTCTTCTTCTCATCCTCCTCTTCGTCTTCGTCTTCTTTTTTTCTGTCTTCTTCTTCTTCTTCTGTCTCTTCTTTTTCTTCTCTCTCCATGGGACTGCCAGTTGATGTTATTTACAGCCGATGAGGTGAAGATGTTGAGATACAGAAGTGTGTCGGATTGGGAGCGGAGTTAGGGTGGCTATTTAATTTAATTTTTTTTTACAGTCTCTGAGCGGAGTTCGGGGGGTGTGCATTACTTCTGTAGCAGGCTCCACCACCCTGGGGACTATGGCCATCCCTTCCCAGTTACCCATGTTAGACCTTCTACTGGTGGGGAGGGGGGGGTACCCAGAAAGAGGTGAGACAGGGTCTTGGTCAGATGTCCTTCGCCAACCCTGACGCTAGCATGTCAGCTAGGGGTTGCTAACTGCCAAATCGGATAGTGTCGAGAGCTCATGGCTCCCTGGGTGGTGGAGATGCTGTGGTCTACGTCACGCAGACCATTATTAATCACTCCCTATCCGATATTATATACGCGGTTTATGATAATCAGTGACTAAGGGAAACAAAAGTTCCATTACTGAGAGATCGTAGAAAGATATAAAGCAGCTAGGAGAGAAGTAAAGGAGAGGATAGAACGTTAAACTTATCATCTTTTAGTTTGCTCATCTACCAACAATCATGTCCTTTTTTAACATTTTAAAATGGGGACTTCTTGCTTCCAACTCTCACTGCACAAAAAAAAAAAAAAAACATCTTGTCTATGTGCTTGTATACCTGGATATTGTCAAGAAACTGTCTAGACTACTATTGTCTATAAGCGTGTAATCTTGGCCATTGTCAAGAAACTGGCTAGGTAACTATTGCCTACATGCTTGCATACTTGACTTGCGTCAAGAAACTGGCTAGATTAAATAATGCCTAGATGCTGTCTTCCTCGTTGTGCCAAGAAGTTGCCTGGATAACTTCTGCCTAGAAGCTACTCTTAGAGAGCCAAGCAACCACACTGTTATCCCCAGAATGTTGTTGATTACCACCACTTCTTCCCGCTTTCTCTCGCGAGAGTTTAGACTGTTAAGAAGTCTCTTTTAGCTTGTATTGGAATTAGGTTTTTAAGTTGCGAGTTCTGAGGTTTTCATTCAACAGTTATCTAGGCAACTTCTTGTCACTGGTGTATATATAGATTCCCGGCAGCAGTTATCTAGGCAACTTCTTGTCACTGGTGTATATATAGATTCCCGGCAGCAGTTATCTAGGCAACTTCTTATCACCGGTGTATAGATAGACTCTCTTCAGCAAATATCTAGGCAACTTCTTATCACCAGTGTATAGATAGCTTCTATGCAGCAAATATCTAAGCAACTTCTTGCCACCGGTGTATAGATAGAAACTAAGCACCAGTTATCTAGGCAACTTCTTATCATCGCATGTAAGATATTTAGCCATTAATCACAGCTTTTAGACGGTCGTTGTTTAAGCAGCTACTTGACAGTAATCAAGCAGACAGCTTCTGGATGATAGTTATCAAAGCAGCTTCTTGGCCTAACGAAGAAGACAGCATCTGGGCATTATTTATTTAATCTAGTCAGTTTCTTGAAAATGACCAAGTGTACAAGTACATAGACAATAGTAGTATAGTCAGTATCTTGACGATGGCCAAGTATACAAGCATATAGACAATAGTAATCTAGTCAGTTTCTTGACAATATCCAAGTATACAAGTGTATATTTTAAAAAAGGTAAAATTCTCGTTTCCATGCCATTAAGTCATACGGGGGAATACGGTGTTAGGCCCGTATTTTCCATGACCTTCGGCACATGATAGTCTGATGTGGTCAGTATCACGCCTGGCCACTTTACCTTCCCAGATTTCTCTGGTACCCATTTTTAGAGGCTGCCTTTTTTGGTGTGTACCAGAAAATAAACCCCACTGCTGGGACTTGAGCCCGGTACAACCGAGCGCCTAAAGCGACTCAACTAACCAGACCACCATACACAAGTGCATAGGCAAGAATAATCTAGTCAGTTTCTTGACAATATCCAAGTAGACGAGCACCTAGACAGAAGTAATCTAGCCAGTTTCTGGACAGGTTTTCAAGGTCGTATCTTGGCTGTTGTGTTTAAGAGCAAGTTCTAGCTGGGGTCGTTAAGACCTTTGAACTCTTCGATTAGAAAGTCGTTCAGCCATGATTCTTTTTCCGTCAGATCTGGTACAGATTGCGATCAATGGAAGCCCTGGCGGTAGTGAGAGTTCATAATGGTTCTAGTTAAATTTGTTCAAGACCCAGTCCCTTAGCACCGTACTAGACCCAGAAATAAAAATTGATAAGAAGGAGAGTGGTAGTGAAGATATATTTTTTAAAAGAAGTACCACATGACACAAGGAGTATGCTATAGTCCAAATATCATCAGATGTAGCAGTAACACTGAACTCTAAATTATCTGTTAACAGCTTTATCGCTAAGTATCGTCAAACTATTTTTATCCTCGCGTGTATTTTAATTTGCAATAACAACGAAAGATAGAAGAAAGATGGCGAAAAACGGAAGTAGACGAAACGGAAGTGGAGATACTAAAAATAGAAATCGGGAAATCCTCAACTTATATTTTTAGCACTCGCCAAAGTCTTTAAAATATCCGTTGTGTGCACACTCTTTTTTTTTCCTTTTTCTAATTGTAGACATTTAACCGTACGGAGCTACAAAACAAACAGACGTACTACAGAACAAACACACGTAAGCGAAAAGCAGACCCGTCTTGTGTTTTAAAAAAAAACAAGACAGTCTGTTGTCACCGCGTGCGATGGCTGTAATAATATTTGGAGAATCAGTCATTAGGAGAAATTGATTGAGAAGATTGTCTCTCGGTAGTTTGACTCAACAGCTGACATTAGGCCAGTGAGAAGGGAGGGAGGAGGGGGGACTTTTGGAGGTGGGGTGGGGGAGGGGCGTAGTGAATGAAAGCAGAATTGTAAAAAAAAGGGGTGGGGGAGGGAGGAGGCTGGATAGTTTATCACCGGTTTTCAGAATTTATCTAAGGCCTAGATTGGCCTATTCTTGATCCGGAATCATCAAAAAAATGGCTTCCTCATAGTCATTCATATTTCCTATTATTGACAATAATTCGTGTTTCTAATTTTGGACGTTTAACTTTTTTTGGTGTGTGTGTGTGTGTGTGTGTGTGAGAGAGAGAGAGAGAGAGAGAGAGAGAGAGAGAGAGAGAGAGAGAGAGAATTCGTATCTCTAATTTCGGACGAAGCCTTTTTTTTTTAATAAAAGGGACGCAAGACATTAACCAATAAAGTCGTGTTATCAGAAGCACGTGCAAAAGGGGACACTAGCTTTCGTGCACTCTCGCATACACACGCGAGACATGCGCGCTCTGACATGCGCACTCGCGCACATTATCCCCCAATTTGCATGTTGAATCCTAGTGCCCGGCACGTCGCTGGTGACCCGGATGTAATCCCATAAAGCTATAAAGCTCACTTTAACCCCATTTTTTTTTCATTTATTTATTTTTTTTTAACCCCTCAACTCTTTCCTCGTGCTGGGGTCACCTTGACCTCAAGGCCTGAAGACCGCTCTCTGGACGAGCCTATTGGCAAGCGAAGATGAAGGTGAATCTGCTTCTAGAAAATTCCAAGTGTAATCAAACCAACAATGCAATCTATAACATTAACCCTTTAGCCCTCCCTTCTCCTTCATTTTTTTTTCCCTCCCCCTTTTCCTTCAACTTCTGGAGAGCGGGGTTTCGAGATAGGAACAGAGATTGAAATGGCGAAGGGGGAAAGAGTGTTAAGAAATGGCCGACGTTAAAAATCTTGGGAGAATTTCTCTCGTTAAATTCTACACTTCTTGTTTCCTTCTGCCCCGTTAATCGAGCGCCACCCCCCCCCCCCTTTTTCTCCCATTCGCCGGTTTCCTGGAAGGTTACCTAATCTGCCATGCGCAATAATATTATTTAGATCGTGGCCGAAGTTTTGGAAGTGTGACCGCATCACATCGGCATTCGTGAGAACCTCCGCATGTTTGGTAGTGCGTGATTGCGTTTGTGTGATCGTGCGTGGGTGGTTATGTTTCTGTGTGTGGGTGTGTGTGGGTGACTGCTGTGTGTGGCTGAGAAAGCGTGTATCTATCTATCTATCTATCTATCTATCTATCTATCTATCTGTCCGTCTGTCTGTCTGTTTGTCTGTCTGTCTGTCTGTCTATCTATCTATCTATCTATCTATCCGTCCGTCTGTCTGTCTGTCTGTCTATCTATCTATCTATCCGTCTGTCTGTCTGTCTGTCTGTATCTATCTATCTATCTATCTATCTATCTATCTGTCTGTCTGTCTGTCTGTCTGTCTATCTATCTAATCTATCTATCTATCTATCTATCTATCTATCTATCTATCTATCTATCTATCTATCTATCTATCTATCTATCTATCTATCTATCCGTCTGTCTGTCTGTCTATCTGTCTGTCTGTCTGTCTATCTATCTATCCGTCTGTCTGTCTGTCTGTCTATCTATCTATCTATCTATCTATCTATCTATCTATCTATCTATCTATCTATCTATCTATCTATCTATCCGTCTGTCTGTCTGTCTATCTGTCTGTCTGTCTGTCTATCTATCTATCCGTCTGTCTGTCTGTCTGTCTATCTATCTATCTATCTATCTATCTATCTATCTATCTATCTATCTATCTATCCGTCTGTCTGTCTGTCTGTCTGTCTGTCTGTCTATCTATCTATCTATCTATCTATCTATCTATCCGTCTGTCTGTCTGTCTGTCTGTCTGTCTGTCTGTCTGTCTGTCTGTCTGTCTGTCTGTTACGTGAGGATACATTTTGCAGCTTAATACACTAACATCCAAGTCTACGATGAGTTCTACGGACCTTCCTTTGAAAGCTGACGCGCTCCCATTTCAGAGGCAGTTTTCCCTAACATAAGACTGCCAGGTCCCTGCCTTTACAAATTCGTAAAAATCACCACCATCTTAACTGGTCCGCAGCCAGCAGCCTTGGCACCCCATGACAATTTGTTGCTTCAGTCATATGTTGCACCAGTATGGTGTGATGCTTTTTCTTGAAGAAAATATGTTTCTGCATAAGGAAATATATGTGATTCCAATTTTCTCTATGCTTTCTCATCACATGTTCTTGGACAGTGTCATTCCTATAGAAAGTAATTTAAAGCCAGAATTAGATTCCAAAGGGGCGATGGCGCCCCTTTGGACGGTCTTGGGAATATCCAGGGCACCAGTGAGGGAAATGGGAGCGATAAGTAAAGTCAGAACTAATTGAAAGGAAAAGGAGGGGGGGGGGGCAGTGGCTTAGGGATGTGGTCTCAGAACAAAAGGGTCTGGAACCACCGGTATGAACTATATCTGTAGAACCGGATCCAGACGCCTGACGGTGGACGATACTCGATATTCAGGCTAAGCTATAATCTTGTGTGTTTATTAAATGTGTATCGTCCATATTTGGCTTTCTTGACTGCGCTAATAATTATGTTATTTCAAATACGTCCAGCTATATATTAAAAATATATTTACTGTGTAAATAATTTCAGGGTTTCTCAATATTTTTTTCGTACTGTGTGTGTGTTTTTTTTAAATTTATTAATATTTTCTTTTGGGCCCCACTCTCATTCTTTCAGACCCACTTCATACCCTGCAGGTTACCGCTTCCTATAACTATTCCCCATTTTGTACGATCATTGGTTTTTCCGATCAATTCCGGTGGTATTTTTTTGTTGTATGTGTTTTTGTGTGTTTTCCTGTGTCAATTAGCGCACTCTCACCATCAGTCTCCTTCCCCCCCCCCCCTTAAATTTTCCGGTTATTATCAAGTTCTCTAACTTCTGTCTTCTCATAACAGGTCCCTGAAATTTTGACTATCTTTATTCCTGTCGTTTTATTTCCTCTGAAACTTCTCTGCGGACAAGTCTTTTTTTTTTTTGTTTTTTTTTGTCTGGCAGTCCAGCGCGCTACAATAGAAAAGAAAAAAAAATGTTAGTTGCGTCTTTTAGTCGTAGTTTCCTTTTGAATAACCCTGTATATGTTTTCCCTCCACTCGCGTCTTCTGTTCGCTGTTGCTTGTTTACTTGTTAGTGTTGGACGGAGGCAGAGGTCGAAATATTGTATCATTTGTCTAGATAAAGACTTCAACATCCGTTTTTTAAAAAATGTGTGTGTGTGTGTTGGAAAGGGGGTGGGACCGCAATAGAAAGATGATATATCACCAGAAATGACAGTCCACGGCTGGGGCAAAACGTTATTAAGAAACGTGCTTCAAGTTAACATTCTGATGTAATGTTGTCTTCTCTTGTCTCCTTCCTCCTGTACCTTTCAACGTCCAGCGGCAACATACTTCTTGATAAGGGGGGTGGACGGTTTGCTTGGAGCTAAGGAATATTTAAGCTTTGTATTTATTTTTTTTCCTCCATCCACCTCCCTCTTGGGCGGCCTCTCCTGTTTTCTGTATCTCTTGGCTTGAATGTCTTCGGCTGTGTAATGTCGGACGGCAGCCCGTGTACTGTGGGTAAGCCACGTGGCTTGTTGTTTCTTGGTGTAGCGTGTACTTTTGTTGCATCTGGGTGTAGTGTAATACTGTTGTTGTATCTGGGTGTAGTGTAATACGGTTGTTGTATCTGGGTGTAGTGTAATACTGTTGTTGTATCTGGGTGAAGTGTAATACAGTTGTTGTATCTGGGTGCGGTGTAATACAGTTGTTGTATCTGGGTGAGGTGTAATACGGTTGTTGTATCTGGCTGCAGTGTAATACTGTTGTTGTATCTGGGTGCAGTGTAATACAGTTGTTGTATCTGGGTGCGGTGTAATACGGTTGTTGTATCTTGGTGTGGTGTAATACTGTTGTTGTATCTGGGGTGTAATGTAATACTGTTGTTGTTGTATCTGGGGTGTAATGTAATATTGGTGTTACTCCAACCTGTTCTCTGCTGGGTCACTGGACTTAGGAGTGGTTTGGAGTAAGAGTGACGTGGCCTAATTCGGCAGCGTGAAGTGGGCGGGGAAAATCTATTGTAAAGAGCCAATGAACAACGCTCCACTCCTTTTTTCAAGCAAAGATGTCGGATATGTAAACTTCCTTGGGGAAGATGAGTGAATGCGGTTGAGCCACACCCACCACCCACGTCATAACTCCTAGTGGTCTGTGTTGTCTATAACTGCTTCATAAAAGCTGGGAGACACCACTAGACTTTACGTGTTAGGCAACGTAACCAACTTGTTGCTTGTTCCGTGGATCCCACCGTCCACCTTCATGTTCCACACAGTGCTTCCACCAACGCTGTTGTAAGAGCTTTTTTAAGTATCTATTTTAAAGTCCTGGCTGACAAGTTTCAGACAGTCATTTGCGTGTCCCTTTGCTGAACTTTGCCTCTCTAACAGCTCTCCTGTAGGCCTCTCGGTCGTAAGCAAGACGCCCTGCTTATGATGCATCCATTTGCAGATCATCAACGATGTCTTGCAGCTATCTTCGCCTTGATCTTCCTCTCTTTCTTTTTCTCATTATGTACCCTTCAAAGACTGTCTTCTCTAAATTATCATGACGTTTAATGTGTCCAAAATATTTAAGTTTTCTCTGTTTAATCTTCCTTACTAGCCAGCCTTCTTCAATATTAAGATCTTGTAATATGGATATATTTGTTCTTTTTTTTTGTGTATGTCCATGATATTTGAAGAATTCTTCTGTAGCATTTACATTCAAAGGCATGTATGTGTTTCTCAGCTGTTTTGTTAAGTGTCCAGGTCTCACAGGCATATGTTGCGATGGGAAAGATGCATGCCCTTAAAAATCTTATTTTTGTAGTTCTGTCTGTTCCTCTCCACAGATTCTTTAATTGTTTTGCTTTTTGAAGAGCGATAGATGTCCTCCTTTTAATTTCCCTCATTGTATCTCCATTATTAGTTAGTAATGGTCCAAGATATTCAAAACTCTCCACCTCTTCCAATTTTTCCTCATTGATGTATACTGAGAAGTTTAGGAAGAACAAAAGCCCACGTGCCTCACCCATCATAAAACACAGCGTCTGTGTCACAGGTCTTCGAAATAACATCATCATTCATCATCATCTGACCAGATCTTGGGGTCACAGAGGTATTACAGAGATAACAATAGCACCGTCACGAGCGACATATATGCCTGCAGTGCTTAAATAGTAATCGAAAGATCAGTGATGCCATGATGCAGTTTTTTTATAAATATGAAACTACGAGGCTTTGATATGGTAAAGTAAGAGAACACAGTTTTTTATTGGGGTGCTAGATGGCTAAGTCGATAGTGCGCTGTCCTCTCGTGGCTAGGCGGCTGCTCGTCCTACCGGAGTCCGTGTTCGAATCCCAGGTAACTCTCTCGTGATTTTTCTTTCTCTCACGTCTCACTAAAGTGCTTTGTCTACGATTTTTTTCCCCCCGAAGTCTAATCCTACAAAACTGTGTTCTCTTACTTTACTAATTCCAGGATGGTCTTCTGCCTACATTACCCCAGCTGCAATAATTGGTACCTGACTCTTCCTGTAACTGGAGAAGACAGGCTCCATGCATTACGTCACTTTTTGACGCACTGATAGGTCAATGAAAATATGGCAGCATACACTATTCTCCGGGACCCGTCTCTTGGTAACCTTACACAGTGGATGTCTTTTTTTCCCCCCTAACCTACATATATCAACGTATTGTTCTTGCGTACTGGGTTGCGTATGTGGAGTGGTTGCAGCAAGGCTTCCAATCCGACTCCATGACTTGACACCGGCTTCCGAAGTATTGCAGTGACTGGTCTGTGTGTTTTGTAGTTGATGTCCTGGTTTAGTGTTGCTAGAGGGGGCCTGAATTGTGGCTGCTGTGCGTTGTATGTGGCTTTCATATGTGGCGGTTTATGTTGTTTGGGAGTTTTAATCATTTCATCTCCCGCGTTCTTCTTAAACTTTCTCTCTCTCTCTCTCTCTCTCTCTCTCTCTCTCTCAATCTGTTAGACGTATTTAATCTGTCTATTCATAAACCTCGTTTATTTGCTTTCTATATTCGTTACTCTTAATCATTCACTTTATCTGTTACTTTTATTTATTCTCTCTCCATCTGTTAATCTTATTTATTCGCACTCTCTCTCTCTCTCTCTCTCTCTGCTAGTTTTATTTGTTTGCTTTCTCTCTCTCTCTCTCTTATCCATTACTTTTAATCATTCACTATTTGAATCTGTCCCTCATATTCATTCGATCTCCGTCTTTTTAATCTTATTCGCTCGCTCTCTTTATCCGTTAATCTCACTCATTCACTCTTTTGAAGATGTTGCACCGCCACCCCCCCCACCCCACTATTTCTTATATCACCAGCATCATCCTGTGCCATGTCCCCAAGGATGATTGTCTGCATAGATATTCCGTGTGCCCTACCTGCCACAGCAGTGGATTTGGCCTAGATGATCGCTGTTCGCATCCTAATGTTTTACCAACATATAATTACCATGTAGAAATCTTTTCTTGTTATAATTGTTTTTTGTTACATCCATTCCCCTCATTGTGTCTATTCTCATATTTATATCTATTCTTTTGTCTATTTTCGTTGCAACATCTATTTTTGTTACATCAGTTCTTGTTCTTACGTGAATTCTTATTGTTATATCTTTTAAAAGAAATCATTTTTATCTAGGGTCTTTGTAATATCTATCTTCGCTGTATGTCTGTAGCTATGTGTGTATTCTATTGTCTGAGGTGTGGTAAATCCTCTTCTTATCTTCGTGCTGTTTATTTATGCTTTCTGTCATCGTTTAACATTTTCTTCTCCATTATCATCTTCTTCATTTTCACGTTGTTTTTGTTTTTGTTTTGTTTTGTTTTGTTTTGTTTCTTGTTTTGTAGCTTTTTTGCACAATTTCTCTTTTTTTCACCTCAACTTCTCTTTTTCTCTCTGTCTCTCTTCTCCTCCTCTCTGTCTCTCTCTTTCTCTCCCTCTGTTTCTCTCTCTCTCTCTCGTTCTCTTTCTTTCTCTCTCTCTCTCTCTCGTTCTCTTTCTTTCTATCTCTCTATCTTTCACTCTCCCTCTCCTTTCTTTGACTCTTCCCCTTCTCTCTCCTCCTCCTCTCTCTCTCTCTTTCTCAGTTTCTCTCTCTTTCTCTCTCTCGTTCTCTTTCTTTCTATCTCTCTATCTTTCACTCTTCCTCTCCTTTCTTTGACTCTTCCCCTTCTCTCTTCTCCTCCTCTCTCTCTCTCTCTTTCTCTCCCTCAGTTTCTCTCTCTTTCTCTCTCTCGTTCTCTTTCTTTCTATCTCTCTATCTTTCACTCTCCCTCTCCTTTCTTTGAGACTCTTCCCCTTCTCTCTTCTCCTCCTCTCTCTCTCTCTTTCTCTCCCTCAGTTTCTCTTTCTCTCTCTCGTTCTCTTTCTTTCTATCTCTCTATCTTTCACTCTCGCTCTCCTTTCTTTGAGACTCTTTCCCTTCTCTCTTCTTCTCCCTCTCCGCTTCATTTTCCATTAACCATCCTTCTCTCTAACAAAAGCCTCCCACGTCTCATCCTCCCCCCCCCCCCCCAAATCACTTATCTTCTACCTTCACTCATCTTTCCGACTCTCCAGATGAATCTCCAGACAACAACTATACCACTATATGCTTCCCACATTAATTTAAAATCCTGTCCGACTCCTTATCCACAACGATAGATTTACAAAAATTAATTTTGAAACAAAAACAAACAAACAAAAAAAAAACAAAACAACCATCAACCCGCTGGTCCATTTCCGCCTCATAGAAGGAGAGACGCTGGCAGATCAGTAGCAAAAATTTAT